>MDKI01109657.1:0-45435 GCA_005239505.1 Nicotiana paniculata | reverse complement strand
ACTACATTGTTTTATTGGGCCAGGCAGATTCGTTCCACCACCCCATGAGCATGATCATAGAGCGAAATCAAAAATTAGGGTCAAATTCATAAGTTCAAAGTGGAGGCATAAAGTGATTAAAGCATTTGCTCGAAGGAGCATGAAAGCGAGATCAATGGAAAGGAGGTCGACGCTATTGAAGCAGGAAGTTTCTTACACCTTACTTTTATTTCTTGTTTTGTCTATATGTGATGCACTGAAGACATTGCATGATTTAAGTGTGGGTATTGTACATATTTGTTGTGATTTGTTGTGTGCGTTCTTATTAGTAGTTTTAGCTTTTCTTGTTGGTATGTTTTTTTAAAAGTATAACAAAGCAGAAAAAATTTAATTAGAAATATGTGGATTCTTCCTGACGATGGATCTCCTAGACAGTTTTCTTGAAGGAAATAAGTCTAGAGAAAATACCAAAAAGATTTTTTGTTTTAAGTAGTGTAGTAATTCCCCCTTGGTTTTTCTTTGGACCACGGTTCTTTTCCAAGGGTTATTAATTGAACCGGGTGTAGGTAGTTTTTAATTTTTAGAGTAGGAATCACATGGTTGAGGGTTTAATAGTAGCAATATCTCGAAACGTGCTAATGCCTTGAGAATAGTCAATACTTTGGTTGTGACACTTAGACTCAATTTTTTGACTCCAGGATAAATACCTTAAATCGTGGATTCCTAAATTTGCTTAACTGCTTTGACTGGAGTGTCATGATAGATTCAATCCTGAGTGAGTTATGTGCCATTTGTGTGTGAGGTTTGTATGTTATTCTGTGCATTGCATTTGATGTCTAGAACTTGCCCCGTGTGTGTGCAAAGAGAAATAGAAGTTTTGTTCAGTCTTGGAAGTTATATAGGCATTTCTTTGTTGAGCCAAATATGTATATTTTACCCACCTAATTGTTATGTATCGTAGTTAACCCCGTTGAGCCTATAATCCTGTTTCTTTGGCAACCACATTACAAGCCATACCCCTTTGTTTGAATCGATCATATATTTGAACCTTGTCACCTCTCGTAAGCACTGGAAATGTTATGAAATATGGAAAAGTGGGTGGTAGGTTGGTTTTTGAGGGGAATAATAGAAATAAGGAGAAAGGTGCACTGTTTTGAAAAGTTAGAGTAACTTTAGAAAAAAAAAAGAGAAAAAAAGAAAAAAGAAAATAAATAGTTGTATTGTTGTGAAAGAAAAATATATATGTGGTGACTCTTAATGTAATTGTGTTTAAAGAAGTATTGGGTAACAACATTGTTGTGAAGGTGGAGTTTGGCTTATTATAAGTTTAAGGTTGAAAACTGAAGTATATGTATGAAAGTCCTTAGGGAGGTGTAGTCACTCTTATATCTAAATGTATCCTACCCGCCCCGCAACCTACTTTACAACCAAACAAAGTCCTACTTGATCCTAGACTGAATGAGCTCGATTAGTAGAGTAGTACATTACGGGCAAGCTTATGGTGCATCTTTTGTGGCATATGAATATTATTTCTGAGAGCGAGTGAATTCATTCTATCTTGAGTTCCTAAGTGTTCTTAAAATTTTATTGTGTGTGGAACTAGGTCTTTGATTTGGTGAGGGCACATGATTCATGAAGGAAAGGTAATGTGGTTGACCTCTAAGTTAGAGTAGTGAGTGGATTGTGAATAAAGCATGGTATATGTGAGTCGACTATTGAGGCGAGGATGTCACACCTCTGTGATTGAAATGTTTTAATTCTTGGTATAACGTGTTAAGGGATTTGCTTAATAAGTTGTGTACATGAGTGTCGTCTGATTGCTCGAGGACGAGCAAATGTTTAAGTGTAGGGTATTGATGCGTGGATAGAATTCATGGTTTAACACATTATGTGCCTTACATTTTATTTGCGTTAATGATAAAAATACACTTTTTATGTTCATAATGTAGTCTATTTCATGTGTAGGTGAATTGGAGATGGAAGCCGAGCTAAATGGATGCAAATACGTCAAAAATATGCTCAAGAGTCGAAAAGGAGCAACCCGGGCTATCGTGGGGCGTTTTGCCTTTAAAGCCAGGCCTAGCCTGGCTATAGTGGGGCGTTAGACCCATAAAGCCAGGCCTAGCCAGGCTATAATGGGGCGTTTGGGGCTTAATGCCTGGGTCCCGGATCCGGTCAATTTCTAATTTTAAAGGTTTTAAGTGTTTCCCGGTTTGAATAGAAGTCTTCTACATGTTTAGGGTTTATCCCAAACATATAAATAGACCCAAAAACACAACTTGAAGAGGGAGGAAGACGTTAAAGTGAAGAAAGGCATGTGGATTACTACTCAGCAAAGCAGAAACACTTATTTTTATCTCCTTATTTCAGTACTCTGCAATTCAATTATGCAAGTTATTTTAGAATTGATTCTTATGAATATGAGTTGCTAATTTTCTTAATCTAGGGTTTTGGTGGAACCCGTTGCGGGACAAACTTATGGTGATATTGATATTGTTTGGTTGATTGTTCATCTCTATTTGTTCAACTACGTTCTTGTTGTAGTTAATTGAATGACCATCAATTAGTTGTGCCTATTTTGTATGTATCTAGTTGAGAGAGAGTGCATATTTAGGTAATTGTTTGAACAATACCACTCCCAGAGTATAGACAAAAGTCATAACCGAGGCTTTAGAAGTTGGATTAGAGATAACGATACTTCGGGTGCAATCTAAAGTGAACTGTAATGCAATATAGCTAGTGTAACTTGAGAGAGTGCGTCTAGTAAATTATTATAATTACATGAGAGAGATTTATGGTAGATAGAGTGTTCATGATTGATACAGATAATTAATCAAGTTATATGAAATATCCGAGAAGTAAGTTCACCAACGGGGGAAACCATAGCCTTAGACCTTCATCATAATTATTTACAACACATTGTTAGTAATTGCTAGTTATTATTATTGTCAGTAGAATTCGTAAAACATCACCAAATTATATTCGAAAAAAGTCTTGAGAGAATTGATTGAGTAAAAGTTGCGTATTCTAAAGACTTCATTGATAGGTAAATTCCCTATGGGATCGATCTGGGCATAATACCCCGGATTATATTTGCAACGCCCGCTTAGTCTCTTATTAGACATAGTTGAGCATGATCAGAGTGGTTTCGCAATGTTCAAGCACAAGCTCTAAATTCCTCAAGCAATCATCAAAGTCATAACCAAAGAGGTTAAAATCATCCATGCATACCTCTAGACACTTCCCGTTTAAATATGAGAATATAGACATCATGCACCTCTGAAAAGTGGTCGGTGAATTACACAACTCAAATGGAATTCTTCCGTAAGCAAAAATACCCGACATGCATGTGAATGTAGTCTTCTCAACATCTTCTTGGACAATGGATATATGATTGTAACTTGCGTATCCATCCAAGAAATGATAACATCCATGTCTATTCACTTTCTCGAGCATATGATGAATGAAGGGCAGTGGGAAGTGATCTTTTCGTGTTGCATCATTCACCTTCTATAATCAATGCATATTATCCACCCAATTATTATTCTTGTGGGGATCAATTCAATATCTTCATTCTTCGCCATATTCAAGCCCCCCTTCTTAGGTACAATATGCACTGGACTAATTCATTGGCTTTCAGTCATGGGGAAAATACTCCCGCACCTAACAATTTGATGATCTCCTTGTGCACTAGCTTTCTATGTACTTCAAGTAGAATTTTATGCATGCAAATGGTTGGACTGATTCTTTGAATATCAGTTATGGTCTAGCCAATGGCCTTTTTATACTTTCTCAGCAGCTCCACTAGTTTTTGCTCTTATGTACCTGACAAGTAAGCATAAATAATCATAGGAAACTAGTAAGTTTCAAGAAAAGCATATTTCAAGTGAGTATGGAGGACTTTCAATTCAACATTAGGCTTAGAAGCCTACCTTTTTAGTTCCTCCTCATCAACCACTTGATCCTCAGTCTCAAAAGCTTCAGCCTCTTTCTTTATTTCGGGATCTACATGCTACGATGCTACACTGTATAATACACCTCTCTAAAGTATTTCCCACTAGCTTGTCAAACTTGTATTTTTTAGCCAATTCCCCAACAACATCTAGCATGAAGCATGAGTAGGAAGATCCCTCATCATTGGGATATTTCATCACCCTCTTCATCTGGAACACCATTTTCTCACTACCCACTCTGAGCATAAGTTTTCCCTCATAGGTATTAAGGATAGATGTGCCTGTACATAAAAATGGCCTCCCTAGAATTAGAGGACCTCCTTGTTCACCTCCATATACACCACAATAAAGTCTACGGGGAACACAAACTTGTCCACCCGTACTAGAATACACTCAATGATTCCCTCATGTAAAATGGTGGTTTGGTTAGCTAGTTGTAGGGACACTGGTATTTATTTGATCACTCCAAACTCACCTTCCAATTTCCCGAACACAGACAAAGGCAATAGATTTATAGAAGCAAAAGAATCATATAGAGCCTTGTTAAATTTCTTACTCCTCAATGAGCATGGTATGGTGAATCTTCTTGGGCCCCTACACTTTTGAGGAATTGTATTTTGGAATATGGAACGACAATGGGCATTCAACTTGACCATTTTTGCCTCCTATAATTTCCTCTTGCTGGACAAGATTTCCTTCAAGAATTTAGCATAAGCTGATATCTGGATGAGTACCTCTGTGAATGGAATGTTCACATAAAGTTTCTTGGGCATCTCCAAAACAGCCTGAAACACTTGTCAATTTTTTTCCGCTTTATCTCTTGAGGGAACGGTAGAACCAACATATGTCCACCTTCTTAAATCTTCTTTTGTACCCCACTACTCTGACCTTCCTGATATTTACTATTTTTCTCTTCCAGTGCCTCGGTATACTTGTTTACCACCTCGAGTCTAGCTTTCTTCACTGGGTCAGCCAATGTATTGCCATTTCTTAGAGATACAACTTTGATTGTTTCCTTTGGGTTCTTCATAGTGTCAAATGGTAGAGTCCTAGGAGCCCTCTCAGACAAAAAATTTTCAATCTATCCCATTTGTCTTTCTAAGATTTGGATGGCCTTGCCCTGTTCTCAGATAGATGTGCGGGAGTCTCAAATTTTTCATTTGTTTTGTTGATGAACACCTTTATGCGATCTTCTATACTAGATTGTTGACTAATGTGGCGGGTACTGCTGCCTCTGGTGGGTCTGAAAATATGGTGCTCCTTGACCCTGGGGTCTAGGGTTATTTTTCAATCATTAGTTCAAATTCCCACTAGGTGAACTCAACGAAAAAACTGGATATCTTTTCCCTATAGCATTATAGTTGTTCCCAGTTTGGTTGTTTCCTCTATTATAGTTCCCTACCATTAACTTCCTATGATGAAGCTTGACACTCATGTATAGGGTGTCCCATTCCACAAAAATCATATGATGTTTGCGCTTCACTATGTGCCTTGGCCAATGTCAGCATTCTTATCTCCTTGGCCATGGTGTCTAGTTGGGCTTGCCTAGATGTGCTAGAGTGTACCTGGTGAACCCTAACTCATTTTCTTCTATCACTACTCTCAGCATGCCACTGGTTAGAATCCTTAGATAATTCATCAAGGATTTAGACAACCTCGTCCGAGTTTTCTTCATTAGTGGACCTCCACATGCATTACTCAAAGTTCATCAGGAGGAGGGTGTCAGTCCATCCCAAAAATCCTGGAGTTGCATCCACAATTCAATTCCGTTGTGGTAACACTTTCTTAATATCTCCTTGAATCTTTCCCAAGCTTCGAAATAATTTCTGTCTCCTTGTAACGACCCGACCGATCGTTTTGTGTTATCGGACCCCGTTCCCTTAAATGAAACTTCCCATAGCGGCATTTTGTGATTTATGACTTGCGGGGATTGGTGGTCCGGGATTCGGAGGTGTTTTGAGTGCAATAGGAACAATTGGTTCCTTAAGGTTGGCCTTTAAGGCCAAGTTTGACTTCGGTCAATATTTTGGGTAAGCGACACCGGAATCGAGTTTCGTCGATTCCAGTAGCTTCGTGTGATGACTTCGGACTTAGGCATATGTTCGCATTGGGTTTCTGATGACCCAGGGGCATTTCAGCGCCCAATATTGAAACAAGAAGTTCCTTAAGTCCATATTTTGGTTTGGGACGCATTTTTGTGTTTTCGAGGTCCGAACGGCATTCCGGGACCGGAAATAGTTATGTATACTAATTTATGACTTGTCTGTAAAATTTGAAGTCATTCCGAGTAGTATAGTCCCGTTCGGCGCGATGAGGTGAATCTAGAATTTCTTAAGTTCTTAATTTGATTCAAGGGGTTTTGGAGAGTGATTTTGAGTTTTAGCGATGTTATGAGTGATCCGTAGGCTCGAGCAAGTCTGTATAATTATTCGAGACTAGTAGGTATATTTTGACGGGGGCTCGAGTGGGCCCAGGTGCCTCCCGGACCCCCCGTGAGGCCAAAAACCAACAAAAACCACTACTGGTGCACAGCAGCTGGTGTGACCGCTGGTGCAAACTTGTGCCCGCTGGTGCGGACTTCCCCTTCGCAGGTGCGACAACCATCACAGGCGCGACCAATCTGCCGCAGGAGCGGGACCGCTCCCGACTCCGCATGTGCGAGCCAAGGGTCCCAGGCCATTTTTCGCAGGGGCGACCAATTTCTCGCGGGTGCGAGACCGCAGCTGCAGCCCCAAGGTCGCAGGTGCGGAATCCCTGTAGGCAGCCTCATTTAAATGCCCATAATTACGGGTCTTCTTCATTTTTCAACCATCTCACCTCCATTAGAGAGTCCTAGGAGCTTCAAGAACCTGCTCTTGACCCAAATTTGGTAGAGGTAAGTAATTCCTTTCATTTATCTAGTTCAATGCATGAATTAACAATGTAAATCAACTACTAAATCTTGGAAAAACCTAGCTTTTGGGTTGTAAATAGGATTTTTGGAAAAATTTGTGAATTACCCCTTTTGAGCCATTTAATTCTTAAATAAATTATATAATTTCGCTGTTAGGCTTCGGGTATGCTATGCCTCCAAGAATTTTTGAAATCAGAGCGCGTGGGCCCGGGGTCAAAATTTCAAGAATCGTCAAGAATGTTAAATTTTAGGAATTCTTGCTAATCCTTATTCTTGAACCTTAAATTGATTCAATTACATCATGTTTGCCTAGTTGTGAGCCGTCAGGAGTGGTTTCGGAGTTCGGGCGCATCTTTTGATCCGGTCCTTGGTCCGAGGAGTGCTTTTATCGAGGTGAGTCTCCTTTCTAACATAGTAAGAGGGAAATTGTCCCTCTAGGTAACCTTGATTGCTATGTGATATTGTTTGGGGGCTACGTACACACCAAGTGACGAGAGTCCGTACGTAGTGGCTATTACTGCTTCGTCCGGGTAGTTAGGACACATCATGTTTATTGTTTTTCCCTGTTGTAGCCTAAATATGACTTGTATTCTTGTTTGATTTGTATTGTTGTCTTTGAACGTTGTGATACTTGGCTTGATTTAAGTGTGATAAGAATAATCACGGGATGGGATTGGGTCGTACGCCACAGAAGAGTGATGATTGACTATATTGTGGGATCGGGCCGTACGCCATGACAGAGTGATGGATCAGATCGTACGCCACGGCAGAGTGATGATTGAATATATTGTGGGATCGGTCCATACGCCACGGCAAAGTGATGATTGATTATATTGTGGGATCGGGCCGTACGCCACGACAAGATTGAGACTACAGGATGTGATCGGCCCGTACGCCACATCGAGATTGAGACTACAGGATGGGATCGGGCCATACGCCACGGCGAGATTGAGACTACAGGATGGGATCGGGTTGTACACCACAGCGAGATTGAGACTACAGGATGGGATCGGGCGGTACGCCACGACGAGGATTACAGGATGGGATCGGGTCGTACGCCACGGCGGATTCCAATATTTGGTGGATTTTGGATTGTTATTTGATGTCTAATATAGATGTAATTGGTTATTTGTCTTACATGCCTGCTTTTTTCCTTACATCTTGCTTACTTTATTACTATTGGACCTTAGTGATTATGGAGTCGACTTCTCGTCACTACTTCTTCGAGATTACACGGGATACTCACTGGGTACATATTTATGTATGTACTCATGCTGCACTTTCTTTTCTGCTGTACCTGACTGTACAAGTCTGGAGGTTGGTACGTCTGATTATCAGTCTGGTGCTAGATACTAATCGGTGTTGGTTATACTTCACGGTGAGCTTCTCTTCCTGGCGATTCCTGGCAGCACCTTGGAGTTTCCTTTTGTTATATTCCCCATCTATTTCATTCAGACTATGGGATTGTAAATACATTTATGTATTCTGGTGTATTCTGATTGTTGCACGCGACACTCCTGACACTAGTTCCTAGCACACACGTGCGTACATTTTGGGTTTTGGGTTGCATTTTCATACGTATGCGTATCTTTTTTGACTCACATATCAGATGTCTTATTTTCATGTCACCGGCTAATATCATGTAAATAAATGCTTAAAGCTGGAAAATATTGGATTAATTAATCACATAGGAAGGGTAGTACTTAGTAGAATTTATGTTGGCTTGCCTAACCCTGTTGTTGGGCGCCATCACGACCCGTGTGGGAAATTGGGTCGTGACACTCCTTCTAGCAGAAATTGTGGATTTCTCTTATGAATTTCCCTATTTTGCAGGTGAGAAGTACTTTTCAAGAAAATGTTTGGTCATATATCCCCATGTCCTGATCGACCTTGTGGGTAAGCTATGAAGCCAGGTGTCATCTTTCAATGAAAACGAGAATTCCCTTAAGTAGACCACATCTTTTGATACTCCATTGTGCTGGAAGGTGTTCCTGATTTCTTCAAAGTATATCAAGTGACTGTTAGGATCTTCATTCTCCTTCCCTCCAAAAATACATTTGTTTTGGATAGTTTAAAGCAAGCCTTTCTTCAACTCGAAGTTGTTTTCTATTATGGGTGGAGGTCTGACACTTGACAGTCCTTGGTTGTAGATCTTTCTGGCGTAGTCACCCATTTTTCTCCCATGTATGGGTGTTATATTCTCGAGTTAATCTTCGCCTAAGGGTCAATTTAGTTTGAATCTTCGACCCCTGTCATATTTGATAATGTCCCCAGTAGCTCTAAGGGTTGCCTCAGCTGCTATCCATGCAACTTATTTTTGTGTTGCCTCTCTTGCAGCTAAGTTTACTTCTCCAATCTCATTGTTTTCCATGTTATCTTGAGGCGAAGTATGACCTAAGAAATTTCTATTAATTCTCTTTCTTTTATCAGTTGTTGCATGTGTTTCTCAACTCTGGTTTATATGTTATCACTTCCTTGAAGAAGATCATGTTATACACCTGAGATATTAAACATGTATCCTGTACACAAGTGAGAAAACATGAATACAATAAAGTAAAATTGGTTCCTTAATTGGTAAAAAAACTCTTTAAAAAACTATTGATTGACAATCCCCGACAACGATGCTAAAATTTGACGAGCGCAAAACACAACACAAAATTGTTGTTCGCTAGTCAAAGATAGTATATTTTAATTTTCTCCATAGTGATTAGATTTATATAGTGTTAGAATAATCTTCAGTTAATTACTATCCAAGAAAATAAACATTTTAGATGATGATTATAAACTACAATTAATTAATAAAAATTAAGCAACTAGCAATTAATCACAAAAGATAGCAGATGAGCACTGAAGAAATATCACTGAGAGAAATAAGGATAATTCACTAGATAGGTGCAAGATAAATTACCCAGGTTCCAATTCTTGAGTTAGTTCACTCTATAATATTGTTGATTCTCACGAATTCGAAAGATAATTACATTACACTTGAATTTAATGCTCATCTTTCGATCAAACATCAATTTTAGTAATTAATCTTATTGAAGCGCGATAAATAATTGCAACAAATAAAATGATGGTTATGGTCTAAAAGGTAACTTCTCACGAATATTTCCCTATTTTGTAGTACGATTATAAATTCAAGAGGCACTTTCGGTTACCTTTTGAATCACGAATTTAAACTAAAGCATAAGATGTAATGGAATTCTATATCAAGCTCCTCTTTCGATTAAGCAAAAATAAGGAACAACTCCACAATACGAATTAAAACTCTGTCAATTAATTCCAACAATTATCAAGAGTCGAATCCCTAATGAAGTTTCCAAAACACCGTATATGTAAACACCCTAATGGAAGTTACTTCATAGCTATGGAAAAGGTCATCTCAATAAGGTTTAAAAACAAATAAAACATCAATGCTAATGATCCGATATAAACTCTCGTATTGCACCGATCCTTGGTTGAAATCTTGATTTCTTGTGTCTTCTTTTGTTAGTTGCTTCTCCAATCTTTCATGGGTTAAAAATCCCTTCAAAAACATATTTTGGTGTATTTATACCCAGTAGGAATGGGCCCGGACAAAACTACTCTTTCCTAGCCGAAACAGGAAATTACTCCGACAAAGTTGTATAGGCACGTCGTACCCCGCACCATGCGACGCGCTTGCGAGGACCTTCATAAAGTAGACTTTTGATAATGCATCAACTTTTACACAGCCATGTCGCATCATGCGACTGTTATTTCTTAGAGTAATTATTTTCTCCACTTTTTGACATTCCAACTTGGTCCTCGACCCCCGAACGTGATCCTGACTTAATTTCTTGGGCTTCTACTCAGACTGTAAAGCTCCAACTTTTTCGATTTAGATCCAAATTAATGTATTAATTTGGAATCACTTCCAGCAAAGCATAAAGCACGTAAAAGTTTAGTTCACTACCATCTAAGCTCAAACACACGTAAAATGTAGTAATTAGAGTGCAATATTATCCCTAAAACACAGGTTTCTAGCTTAGCATCGGTTTGCGTTGGTATTTAACATTTATTGACAAAGGGGTAGGATTCTTTTGTATGTTTATTTTGATATAATTTATCACTTATTCGTATTATATTTAATTGATCTAAAATTATGTATATATTAATTTACAGGGGAAAAATATTCAGGCACATTTCAATAAAAAATGTTGAAGATTGGAAAATTTTATTTCAACAGAACAAACGCTATTACATTATAAATGGTCGCGTAAAGGATGCTCATTCTACCTATTATCTGTGCGCAAGGAGTTTGAAATATCTTTTAGCAATTATACTACGGTTACAGAATACACTAGCCACTTTTCGACCCAAAATGTTCGAATCATTTTCTATCTTTAGAAGAGGCAACAAAATCCACTATCATAATATTATTTTGTAATTTCCTTCTCTCTATCTTTTCATAATATATTGGATACTGACATTTTAATGTATATTAGTATTTCACATTAATTCCTTTAATATCTACGTTGTAACTTACATGTGGTTTCTCTTAATACTTTTCACAGACGTAATGTAATGACCCGACCTTTCTAGATCCCCATTTCCCTATTTAAGAATCTCGTATGTGCATTTACTATTTTATGACTTGCGGGGAAGGTTGGTTTAGGTGTGGAAGTGTTCGGGTTGAAATCGGCACACTTAGTTCCTTAATAGTGGCCTAAGGTGGCCAAGTTTGACTTGAGTCATCAATTTTGGGTAAACAAAGACGAAACCGATATTTGGAGATTTCAATAGGTTTGTATGATGACCGGACCTAAGAGCATGTACGGATGTTTGTTTAAGGTTTTGAAGGTTGAGAAGTTTTACCGGGAGTTGACTTTATTGATATCAGGATCGGATTTTGATTCTGGAAGATGGAATAGGTCTGTTATGTCATTTATGACTTGTGTACAAAATTCGAGGTCAATCAAAGTGTTTTGGTATGATTCAACGGATGTTCATAGTTTTAATAGGCTTGAATTGGGTTTTGATTCGTAGAATCGATGTAGTTTGAAGTGATTTTTGAACTCGAGTAGGTCCGTTATTTTCTTTAAAACTTGTTGGTATACTCTAACGAGGTCCGGCTGGCCTGGGTGTGATTCAGATTAAATCGGGTAATTTTAGACTTTTGTTGAATTGATGAACCTGTTGTTTCTCTGGTGTCATCGCACCTCTGGAAGGTTTGGCTGCATGTGCGAGAGGAGTGATTTCATAAGCGGCCTAGAGTGAGCTTGACAGGGATCCCAGATGCGAGGTACTTTTCACACCTGCGAGCTCGCAGGTGTGAGGAAAATAGTCGCAGATGCGGATAAGGCAAAAGAGGCATGGGGTCGCAAGAGCGCAGGTCCCTCCGCAGGAGCGAGTGCGCAGGTGCACCCAGTATCCGCAGAAGAGGATGTGCAAGTGCGCATATTGCTCCATGGAAGCGGACTTTCACGGACTTAGTGGGAACTGCACCTGCGATGGATTTTTCTGCAGGTGCAACATCGCAAGTGCGACCCTAAGGCCGCAGAAGCATGATCGATGGACAATGAGTGCAACAACTGACCCAATTTACTCAATAAGTAACAAGACAAACCTTAGGTTGAAAGGAGTGACGAGCTCAGATATGTACGGTCCAAATTTAGATAATAATAGTAGTAGCTCAAAGAGAGATGGAATAATCAATTTGTAGACAATACAGAAATGTAGACATGCCTTCTAGTTCTTAACAGTTCGAGTACCACATAGACAAAATATGTCGAGTATGACTAATATGAGGTATATCTCATCTCGATGTCTACATGAAAAGTATGTATGTCATAGTAATGCAACAAAGAGATAAAGTCATAAAACCATACTCTCGGAGTATTCATCGTCACTCACCACGCTCAATCATTCGCCACTCCCAATCGCTCAACACTCTCAATCACTTAGAATTCAAATCATCCAGCACTCGAACTCATAGCTACCGGCGCTCATTGCTGGCATGTCAGACTCCGGAGGGGTGGACCCTGCCCAAGCACTAATCTAAGCCAATCATGGCATGCTGTGGCGTGTAGGCCGATCCCATAAATATCACTCATAATCAGGCCCGCGGTCTAACAAAACACATTCCAATCAGCCCAAAATGGTGATACATGATGTAAGAATAATGATAACAAAGACTGGGATATGATATGCAAATGATGAACGCGACTGAGTACATAACTGCAGTTTAATAAAATAACTCAACAACAAAAACAACGACCTCTGTGGATCCATATTGTACCAGCATATAACTTAAACATGATTCCTAACGGGAATCACATCTCACTTTCACAAAGACATGAATAATAAATGAGTAATAAAAAGATTAGATCCCTACACAGTTCCATGGAAACAACGCAGTCGCAATTACCACGGTGCACGCCCACAGGCCCATCACATAACATGTGTGTCACCTCAACACCAACCACATAACATGTAGTTTAGGGATTCATACCCTCAGTATCAAGTTTAGAAGTGTTACTTACCTGAAACCGTGCAAATCCCTACCTCGCGAACCGTGCAAGCCCTTACCTCGCGAATCGGCCTCAAGATAACTTGAATCTAGCCATAAACTACTTAATACAATCAATAAAAGCTATAGGAATCAATTCCATACTATAAATCTACGCTCTTTAACACAAGTCAAAAAGTCAACCTCGAGATCATGTCTCGGAATGTGACAAAATAAAGAAATCCGAACACCCACTTAAAAAACGAGTCAAACCATATAAAAATTACTCAATTACGATCTAAACTCGACCTTCAAATCATGAAATTGTAGTCAATACAGTTTCACAACTATTTCCCAATTTTTCCAACTTAAAACACTAATTAAATTGTAACAACAATGATAGATTCATATATATTAACCAAATCCGAGTTAGAATAACTTACCCAATTAGCTCCTTGAATATCCCCTCAATAATCTCCCAAATTCGATGTCTCTAGCTCAAAATATGAGAAATGGGTTCAAACCCTCAATTTTGATACTTTAATAGTCTGCCCAGTGATTACACATCGCGATTGCGAAGAACAAAATCCTCAAAGGACAAAAACCCTTACGTGAATGCACCCTCAAGCTCACAAACGTGGTGACCCAACTTTCATACCTACGCGATCGTGGACCTACTCATGCAACCGCGAAGAACAAGGTGTTTGCATCCAGACCTCATTACCTTCTTCACGAATGTGTTCATACACCCACGTTCGTGTAACACAAAATCTTAGAACTCTATGATCGCGTCACCTTATCACGAACGTGTAGAACAAGTGCCCATCTTCCAGAAAAGACTCAACGCGATCGTGTCCTTCTCGCGATCACGAATGAGGAAAGTAGAAGCACGGATAACATAAATCCAACAAAGTCAAAAAATGAGTCCGAACGTGATTCGAATCACACCATAAGCCCCTGGAACCCCATCAAAACATACCCACATATCCTAAAACATCATACGAACTTGCTCGGAGCCTCAAATCACATCAAACGACACTAAAACCACAAATCGCACATTGATTCAAGAATGAACTTATGAATTTTTAACTACCCAAAATAATGCCTAAACATACCAAACCAACTCCGGTTAACCACAAATTTTACACACAATTCATAATTGACACAACAGACTTATTCTATCAGCCGGAACAAAAATCATAGCCTATCAGCTACAAAGTCAACTCTCGATCAAATTTCTCAACTCTTCAAACTTCAACTTTTCCAACTTTCGCCAATTCAATCTAAAATCACTTACGGACCTCTAAATCAATATCGAGAGACACTCCTAAGTCCAAAATCACCAAACAGAGCAATCGAAACTGGCCAGGTCATCATATCCTATCCCTCTTAAAATAATCGTTTGTCCGCGAATGAGTATAGAGACATACCCGAGGCTGTGAAAATATGAGGATAACACCTGCGCATATCCTGCTCGGTCTCCCAAGTCGCCTCCTCGACCGACTGACCCCTCCACTGAACCTTTACTAAAGCAATGTTCTTTGACCTGAGCTTTCTAACCTGCCTAGCCAAAATAGCCACTAGCTCCTCGACATATGATAGATGAGCTGAAATTTAATACATGAGTCGGATCACCGTGATACTTTCAGAGCATAGAAACGTGGAATACATGACGAACTCTTGCTAGGCTGGGAGGTAAGGCAATCTCATAAGTAACCTCCCTAATAGACTACAACACCTCAAAAGGACCAATGTTCCTCGATCTCAGCTTGCCCTTCTTCGAACCTCATAACGCCCTTCAGAGACGATACCCGAAGCAAGACCCACTCTCCAACCTTGAATGCTACATCACGAACCTTTCGGTCCGTATAACTCTTTTGTCTAGACTGAGCTGTGCGAAGTCGATCCTGAATCATCTTCACAATATCTAACGCTTCCTGGACCAAGTCTGTACCCAATAATCGGGCCTCGCCTGACTAGAACCAACCTACTGGGGACCGACATCGTGTACGATACAAAGCATCATACGGTGCCATCTGAATGCTGGACTAAAAACTGTTGTTGTATGCAGCCTCTGAAAGTGGTAATGTAACGACACGACCGGTCATTTTGAGCTCTAGCGTGTCGTTCAGTGGTTTGAAGTCTTGAGAAGCTCCATTTCAGGTATTATGACTTGTAGGTGTGGTCGGAATTGAATTTCGGAATGTTTAGAGTTAATTTGGAAAGAATATTTTAATTCGGAAGCCTTAAGTTGGAAGAATTAACTAAGATTGGAATTTTGAGTAAACGACCTCCGAATCAGGATTTAAAGGTCCCTGCAGGTTCGTATGATGATTTCCAACTTGGGCGTATGTCCGGATCAGGTTTTGGATAAACCGGGAGCGTTTCAGCTTATACTATGCAAGATAGAATTTTAGACGAATTTCAGAAATTTTGGCTGTAAGGAATTTCAGAGTTATTGATGTTTGTTTGGGATTCTGAGCCTGGGAATAGATTTGTATGGTGAGTCTGGAGTTGGGAGCGCGATCAGAAGTGAATTCGGATGCCCATATGTCATTTTGAAGTAATTTGGCTATAGATAGAAATTTGAAGATTTTTGAGAAATCCAATCGGAAGTGGAAATTTTGGTATCGGGGTCGGAATGCGATTTCAGAAGTTTGATCAGGTCCGTAATGTCAAATATGACTTGTGTGCAAAATTTGGATTCAATCAGACGTGATTTGATAGGTTTCGGCATGGAATGTGAAAGTTCGAAATTTCAAAGTTCAGAAAATTGAATTTTAGTGCGATCCGTGATTTCGGCATTATTTGATGTGATATGAGGCCTCAAGCATTGTTTGACGTGACTTCAGGTGTGTTTTGGACCATTTTCCCCCTACCTGCTGCTGATATTTGTTGGTGTGACTGGTAAGTTATGCGATCGAGGCCCATAGTGTGCGATCGCGAAGAAGAAACTAGAGGGGCTGGAATTTTTGCTTATGCGATCGCAGGTAAGTGTATGTGATCGCACAATGCAATTTGGGAGTCTTCTGGAATTTAGCTTATGCAATCGCAGGTAAGTGTATGCGATCTCATAGTAGAATAAATGTGGGGGTTGCAACTTTGGCCTATGCGAACGCAGATGTTGGGTCGCGATCGCACTGAGGGAATTTGGGAGGCAGCATAGTTGGCCTATGAGGTCGCGGAGCATGTTATGCGATCGCATAGGTTCACCTGGGCAGTGAGGTATTTTAAACGGGATTTTTGGCTATTTCTTCATTTGTTTTATTGATGTGGGCAATTTTGAGGAGCTTCAAGAGGGGTTTTCCATCAAGCATCAATAGGTAAGTAAGTTCTTCATGTTTTTAAGATTAATATAGGTTATATGCATGGATTAGACATGAAAAATTGTGGAAAAATTGGGAAAATATTGAAGAAAACCTACAAATGGTATTTTATATTTCTACCACGAATTTGAGCATGGCATTTGGAGTAAATTTTATATTTGAATTAGCAAAGCTATGGGTAGAATATATCTTCGAGGAATTTCGGATTTCGGGCATGTGGGCTAGAGGGCATTTTTGTCAATTCACTGAGCGGAGTTGGGAAATTATATAATTTGAATTGTTAATGAATATTAGCGTATATTTTCATTGGTTTTTCGTTATTTGGATAGTTTTGGGGCGTTGTGCATCGATTTGAGTCATCGGAAGGGTTTGGAAGCCGGTTATGTAAATTTGGGGCGAGGTAAGTCTCCTTTCTAACTTTGTGATGGGGAATCGTCCCCCCTAGGTGACCTAATTAAGTATGTGCTACTATCGGTTGGAGCTACGTACACATGAGGTGACGGGAGTCCGTGCGTAGCTATTATTATGCCATGTCCGGGTACCTTAGGACCCACTAGCATGCCTTACCTGTTGTACTTATGAACTTGCCTTTAATATCAGACTGCTAATTTAATCGAAATAGTAATTGAATATCTAAGGAAGACTAGGGTTCATTTTCTTAATCATCAAGAAAGAGAATTGATTTCATTTGCGGGCAATTATATTCCAGATAAGGTTATAATATTAAATATTATAACAACTTGTCAAACGAATTTCGAGAAAGGATTTAAATACTATTTTGTGGTTTTTAAAAGAGAAATCTGTCATTTACTTGAGTATTTGTTTTCCCGACATAGTCGGGGTGGACTGTTGATTGTGCATGACTGCATGTGACCGCTTCGCAATTTACATTCCGCGAGCGGAGTGTTATTTCCCCCATTCTTGTGGAAGCGGGCCGTACGCCACAGCGGATTGAAAAATGCACTTATGATACGGGCCGTTCGACCCTCGGCAGTGCATAGATATGATTATTTTATGGCAAATGTGCACTTATGGTTCGGGTCGTTCGACCCTCGACAGTGCACATACATGATTATTTTTATGGTTCAGGACGGTTGTCCTTATCCCATATGTACATGCTAAATTGTTAAATGTTTTCATGGATTTTGAAGTGATAAGATATTTGGGGGAAAATAAATAAGTAATTGTTTATTTAAGATATTTTGGGAAAAACAAAGAAGAAATTGTTTATTTGAGATATTTACGGGAAAATGAGGAAGTAGTAACTGTTTATTTACTTCCAGTATTTACATGGATTTCAATGCCTTGTATATTTGCTGCTTTACTACCTTTACATGCCTACCATGTTCATCATATTTTGTTAAATTAATTTGTTGGACCTTAGTGAGTGTCTAATTAGAACTCTTGTCACTACCTCTCCGAGGTTAGGCAGACGACTTACTGAGTACACGTTGTTTTCGTACTCATGCTACACTTGATGTGTATTTTTATTGCACAGGTACTTTCATAGCGACGTGGCTGGTTGGAGACTTAGTCGAGCTGCATCATACGGAGGCGATCCGCAGCTGGCAGAGTCTCCCTCATATTGTATTTATTTCCAGTTTAAATTCCTTGTCCAATTTGTATTTCAGACAAACTTGTAGTATTTGTGAAATTCTTAGAATTTTCTCATGTACTTGTGACGTCGTGTTCTTGGATGTGTTGGGATATATTTTGCTGAAATGGAATATTTAAACCATTGTATTTACTTAACGGATTTTTATTTAGTTACTATGTAATAAAGTGAAAGGTAATGATTTTCATAAATGTTAAAACATGAATTTATTTCAACTAATTAATGATTGGCTTGCCTGACAGTGGTGCCCGGCGCCATCACGACCTTAGTAGATTTTGGGTCGTGACAGGCAAGAAGTGGTCCCATGACCATCCAAATTCCATCACGCACGCAAGAAGCATATCCTGTAGTATCTGGATAGTGCCCTCGGACTGCCCGTCCGTCTCAGGGTGAAATGTTGTGCTCAACTCCACTCTAGTACCCAACTCCTGTTGTGTGGCTCTCCCGAATCGTGATGTAAACTGCGTACCCTGGTTAGTGATAATAGATACCTGTACGCTATGAAGACTGAAGAACTCACTGATGTAGATTCAAGCCAGCTGCTCGGAAGAATATGTAGTCATCACTGGAATGAAATGAGGTGACTTGGTCAGCCTATCCATAATCACCCAAACTACATCAAACCTCTGCTGAGTCCGTGGGAATCCAACAAAAAAATCCATAGTTACCCGCTCCCATTTCCACTGTGGAATCTCCTTCTTCAGAAGAAACCCACCCGGCCGCTGATGCTCATACTTCACCTGCTGACAATTTAGGCATCGAGTAACATACTCCACTATGTCCTTCTGCATCCTCCTCCACCAATAATGCTGCCTCAAGTCCTGAATAGAGTACCGCGGTCTATGAGCCTTTGAGGAATCAGCTTATGCAACCCATCAACATTAGGCACACATAGCCTACCCTGCATCCTCAATACGCCATCATCCCTAATAGTAACCTCCTTAGCATCACCGTGCTGGTCCGTGTCCTTGAGGACAAGCAAGTGGGGTTCATAATATTGACGCTCCCTGGCATGACCATAAAGAGAAGACCGAGAGACCACACAAGCCAACACTCGACTCGGCTCAGAAATATCCAATCTAGCAAATTGGTTGGCTAAGGCCTGAACATCCAATGCTAAGGGTCTCTCTACTGCTGGAACATATGCTAAACTCCCAAAAATCTCTGCCTGGTGCCTCGAACCATCGGTCACCACATTGGCCTTTCCCGGGTGGTACAAAATGGTGATGTCATAATCCTTAAGTAGCTCCAACCACCTTTTCCGATGCAAGTTAAGATCCTTTTGCTTGAACATGTGTTGCAAACTCTGGTGGTCGGTGTAGATCTCACAAGGCATACCGCACAAATAGTTCCGCCAAATCTTAAGGGCGTGAACATAGCTGCTAACTCAAGATCGTGGACAGGATCATCCTTCTCATGCACCTTCAACTGTCTGGACGTGTAGGCAATCACCCTACCGTCTTGCATACCGCGCCAAGACCAATCCGGGAAGCATCACAATAGACGGTGTAAGACCCCGAACCTGTAGGAATTACCAATACTGGGGCTCTAGTCAAAGTTGTCTTGAGCTTCTAAAAGCTATCCTCACAGTCTTCTGTCCACCTGAACGGAGCACCCTTCTGGGTCATCCTAGTCATAGGTGATGCAATAGATGAGAATGCCTATACAAAACGACGGTAATACCCCGCCAAACCAAGAAAAATGCAGATTTCTGTATCTGATGACAGTCTAGGCCAACTCTGCACTGCCTCCATCTTCTTCAAATCTACCTAAATCTAATCACTCGATACTACATGACCCAAGAATGCCACTGAGCCTAGCCAAAACTCACACTTAGAAAATTTTGCATATAATTTCTTTTCTCTCAAAGTGTAAAGCATAGTCCGCAGGTGCTGCTCATGATCCTCCCGAGTCCGAGAGTACACCAGAATGTCATCAATTAACATTATGACGACGAAGTCAAGATAAGACTGGAACACACTGTGCATCAAATTCATAATGTAACGACCCGACCGGTCGTTTTGTGTTTGCAAACCCCGTTTGTTACGCCCCACAATATTAAGTCGGTATTATGTCCCGTAGTATTGAATTACGACGATGTTGCACCCTGTAGTATTGTACGTTGATTTTTTCATAATGTAATTGACATCAGTTCAAGGAAGATATTATTTGGAGATATCATGCTATTTCAAACAAGTGATGAGTAAATTCGTGAAGGTGAGAGGGGAAACAAGTCAAAGAAAATGAATTTTCGTCCAAATTTGGCATGTTGGAACAAAATACGGGCCGGACGTTAATACCCGATATTTATGAACTAGTACCATACAAGGTACCACATGTCCATGATAGCAAGATGTATAAAGTATGTTAAAAGTGAGTAGTATTTCGAGTAACTTGAGATAATTCTTGATTATATGAATAATTGGGTAATTATTGGTTAGTGAGAGATTAACAAGTTAATTAAGAGACTAGTGGAAAATTATTAAAATTATGGATAATCTTAAAATGCCTCAATGTGGCAGCCAAAGGAGTAAGTAATAGGTGGCTCATAAGTCACACTTTAAGGTGGCAAATTAATGAGCTTAGGTAGCTTAGTCACCATACAAGGTGGGGCCCATTATCTTTGAAACAAAAGAACCATCTTCCTACATCATTAAAGTAAAATAGCAACGTCCAAACGTGAGACTCTCTTAATTGTTACAAAGTCCAACATGAAATATTACAATGTCCAAACGTGAGACTCTCTTTCAATGTCCAACCGTGAAAACACTCTGAAATGATACAATGTCCAAACGTGAAAACTCTCTGAAATGCTAGAATTTCCAAACGTGAAATTCTCTGAAATGCTACCAGGTCCAACGTGATATACTAATTCAAAGAATGCCCGGTACAATCTTTCTCAAGAATATCATTCGGATTTTTCCCTACTTCGATCCGCCGTTACGTGTTTTCGCAAGAGAGAATTGATTCAAGTATGTTAAGGCTATCCCTTCTTTCTTTTGGCATGGTCCAAATTATACTGAAGAAACGAGCAAATACACAGTTTCTATAAATTACTCTATTCATAGAAATAGTAGGGGTGTCTATATTCTTGATTCCCCATGAGAATTATTATTATTTTCTGTTCATGGGTCTCAGAATAATACGTAGTTGGAAAAAGTTTATCCGGAAGGAATATTTAGATTATTACATACTTTTTATGCATTTCATACATGTGCATTGACCTATGACCAGATGGAGTTATATACGCGTATATATGTAAATATTCGTCTATGGGATATGGGAAAAGGTTACGGCGTTATATACGCACCACTACCTGATCAACTGGTATATGATGATGATGTTGCCCACAATGGCTGAAATATGATTCAAACGGTGTTATATACACGTATATATGTATGTATATTAAAACGGCATTATATACACGTATATATGTATGTATATATATGCATATGGGATATGAGAAATGTTATGGCGTTATATACGCACCACCACCTAAGCAGGTGGTATACGATGATGATTTTGCCCACAGTGGCCGATATGATATGATGGGATGCCCTCAGGGGCTGATGATGTGATGAAACATATACCTATGCACGACATGACATTCATACGCATATGCATTCTGCTAAAAGTGATTTATGATTTACAAAGTTATTCAGACTTAAAGGTTGAGTCATGTACTCTATATTTCTTCCATGTCTCTTATGTACATTATGTGCCTTACATACTCGGTACATTCGTACTGACGTCCTTTTTGCCTGGGGATGCTGCGTTTCATGCCCGCAGGTCCCGATAGACAGGTCGAGAACCCTCCAAGTAGGCTATCATCTCAGCGGAAGTTGTTGGTGCGCTCCATTTGCTTTGGAGTCGCTTGTTTGGTTAGTATGATTTAGACGGGTATTGTTTGGTATGGCGGTTATCTATCCCGACCTTTATGACATTTATGTACTCTTAGAGGATTGCAGACATATGTCGTATACGTGAAAGATTGTACGGCCTTGTCGCCTATGTTTTGAGTTTGTAAATGATTATGTTGGCCTATTAGGCCCGTATGTCACGTTTATATGATAATGTAACAAGAAAGAAACATTACGTTGGTACTCGGTCGAGTAAGGTATCGGGTGCCCTTCACGGCCCATAGGTTTGGGTTGTGATACCGTTCCTCTAAATATAACTTCCCATCGCGGCTTTTTATGATTTATGACTTGCGGGGACTGGTGGTCCGGGATTCAGAGGTGTTGAGAGTGCTACAGGAACAATTGGTTCCTTAATGTTGGCCTTTAACGCCACGGTTGACTTCGGTCAACATTTTGGGTAAACGACCTCGGAATAGAGTTTCGTCAGTTCTGGTAGCTTTGTGTGATGATTTTGGACCTGGGCATATATTCGGAATATGTTTTTGATGACCTGGGAGTGTTCCGGCACCCAATATTTAAATAAGAAGTTCCTTAGGTTTCTATTGCGGTTTTGGACGTGTTTTTGTGTTATCGAGGTCCGAACGGAATTTCGAGACAAGGAATAGTTTCGTTATGTCATTTATGACTTGCCTGCAAAATTTGGTGTCATTCCGAGTAGTATAGGTCGGTTCGGCGTGTTGTTTCCGAAGTCTAGAAAACTTAAAGTTCCTAAGTTTGGTTCTTGGGGTTTTGAGGTGTGATTTTTAGTTTTAGCATTGCTTGGGTGTTACGAAGGCTCGAGCGAGTCCGTATTATGATTTGGGACTTGTCGGTATATTTGGACGAGGGATCGGGTGGGCCCAGGTGCCTCCTGGGTACCTAGCAGGGCTAAAAACAAACTAAAATAGCTGCTAGTGCACCTGATCTGCTGTGACCGCAGGTCCGATTGCCCAGTCGCAGGTACGGGACCGCTCCTGCGGTCCCAAGTATTGCAGGTGCGGATAAAAGTCTGCAGGAGCGGAACCGCAGGTGCGAACCCAGCCCTTCTCGTCTAGTTCTGCAGGTGCGAGCCCGAGCTCGCAGGCGCGAGAACGCAAGTGCAGTCCTTGAGCCGCAGGTGCGGAATCCCTGTAGGCCAGGCATTTTATATTATTTGAAAATCTGGATTTCACCCCCTTTATTCATTTTCCTCCACCATTAGCGTCTTGTGAGCTTGGGAAGAGCACACCACAACCTAGCTACTGTCAAGGTAAGTTAATTCCACCTCAACACTAGTTTAATTCATGATCTTCTAGCTAAATCAACTACTAAATCATTGAAAAATCAAGAATTGGGTAGTAAATTTAGCGTTCTTGAGGAATTGGTGAATTACCCATTTAATGCTATAAATTCAAGTAGAAATCATATATTAACGATCCTTAGGCTTCAGATGAGCGATTCCTCCGTGAGTTTTGGGAATTCGAGCGTGCGGGCCCGGGGTTGGATTTTGGGAAGTCTTCAAGAATGTTGAATTATTGAATAAATAGGATAATTTCCTTACCTTGAGCATGCATTGATGTCATTGTACCATATTTGGCTAGTTGCGAGTCCTCGGGTGTAGAGTTTGGAGTTCGAGCGCATCCTTGGTCCGAGGGGTAGTTTCGACACGAGGTGAGTCTCCTTTCTAACCTTGTAAGAGAGAATTGTCCCCATAGGTGTTATATATGCTGTGTGTAATTGTTTTGGGGGCAACGTGCGTAGAAAGTGATCAGAGTTCGTACGTGGCGACTATCATGCTATGTCAGGTAGTTTTAGGGCTCACAAGCATGTCTCCATGTGCCTTATATGTATCTTTGAGCTGCCAATTGCTTTTGAATTGATATGGAAATGTGGAAAGTTGCACTTGAACTCCAAGTTGATCAATCCCTGTTACACTTATTGCCCCTACTAATTTATTGTTATGTCGGTATATATATCTACGTATGAGAGTCAGCACTCGAATCGCAGGTATGATTCACGATCGAGGGAAGCTTTATGATAAATCGGTATAAGTGTGTCAGCACTCGAATCACATGTATTATTTGCGATCGAGGGAGGCTTTATGGTAATTGTATATAAGTGTGTCAGGACTAGAATCTCATGTATGATTCGCGGTCAAGGGAAGCTTTATGGTTGTATATAAATGTGTCAGCACCCGAGTCGCATGTATGATTCATGAGGGGGGGGGGGGAGGCTTACGTCTATTCAGTGTCTAGATATTTCCTTCGACTCCGGCCAGTTGTCTTACCCTTGTGTGGCTTGGCTATTTCGTACTGTTTTCATTGATATTGGCTTGACAAATATTTTTGGGAAAAAGGAAAGTGTACATTGTTGCTTATTTTCAGTAGTTTCTTGGATTTCTGTATTTGATAGGTATCTGTTGCTTACTGTCTCACATGTCTACTGCATTTCGTTATATCTTATTTTGTATTATTACCATTGGACCATAGTGAGTGTCAAGTCGACCTCCCGTCACTACTTCTTTGAGGTTAGGCGGGATACTCACTGGGTACATATATATTTATGTTCGCATGCTGCACTTCTGTACTTAATTGTACAGGTTCTGAGACTGGTGCTTTTGGTTACCCGACCGGAGTTTGACGTATATTCTAGACCTGACTCCACGGTGAGCTGCCTCCCTTGGCAATTCTCAGCAGTGCTATGGAGTTATCATTTGTTCATTTTTGTCTACTTCTCTTAGACAACAGTAAAGTTTGGATAATGTTTGTATATTCTACTAGTTTGCCTGTTGACTTGTGACACTAGTTCTTAGCACGAACATAGTAGACTCTTTATTTTGGGACTGTATATATTGGATCATGATCATTGTGGCTGTATTTAATTAAGTTGGTTAACGTTTCCGTTTTTATTTAAATGATCCAAGCTTAACACTTTGGGAATATGTAGGGTTAGTATGTTAAATAAGGATAATCTCACTAGTAAACAACTGTTGGTTTGCCTGACTCCAGTGTTGGACGCCATCACGACCTGTGTTGGATTTTGATTCGTGACACATAAAGGCTGTTGGGGAATTGGTCAGCCCAAAAGACGTAACACAAAACTCATAGTGACCATATCTAGTCTTGAAAGTAGTCTACGGGATATCTGGCTCACGACTCTTCAACTGATGATAGCCTGAACGTAAGTCAATCTTGGAAAACACCTTGGCACTCTGTAACTAATCAAATATGTCATCAATGCGAGGCAATGTGTACATGTTCTTCACTGTAACCTTGTTCAGCTGGCGATAATCAATACACATACGCATAAAACCATCATTTTTCTTAACAAACAAGACCGGAGCACCCCAAAGTGACACACTGTGCTGAATAAAGCCCTTATCAAGCAACTCCTATAATTGCTCCTTCAACTCTTTCAACTTAGGAGGAGCCATACCGTAAGGAGTAATATATATGGGTTGAGTGCTCAGCAACAAATCAATGCCAAAATCAATATCTCTTTCAAGCAGCATGACCGAAAGATCAGTTGGAAACACATCTGGAAAATCCCTCACTACTGGAACTGACTCAACTATAGGGGTATCAATACTGACATCTCTCACATAAGCTAAATACGCGTCACACCTCTTCTCAACTATTCTTTGAGCCTTAAGAAATGAAATAACCCTGAGGGTAGTATATTCTAAGGTACTCCTCAATTCTAATCGCGGTAATTCTGGCATAGCTAGCGTCACAGTCTTAGCGTGATAATAAAGAATAGCACAATGGGGCGACCACCAGTCCATGCCCAAGATAACATCAAAATCCACCATGCTAAGTAATAATAAATCGACTCTGGTCACAAAACCACTAAAAGCAATCAAACACGACCGATATACGCGGTCCAAAAATAAGAGAACCTCCCACAGGAGTAGATACATAAATAGGGGAACTCAACAAATCTCGAGATACGCCTAAATTTGGAGCAAAATAAGAAGACACATATGAATACGTAGAGCTTGGGTCAAATAATACCGACGCATCTCTACCACATACTGGAACAATAGCTGTAATGGAAGTGTCGGAAGCAACTGCCTCTGAACAAGCCAGAAGAGCATAATACCTAGCCTGGCCTCCCCCTCTAGGGAGACCTCGACCTCACCGACCTCCACCTCGAGCTGGCTGAGCAGGTGGGGCGGTCGCTGGTGCTGGAAGCATGGTCGGAGGACCCGGTGGGTCACGTGGTTGCAAAGAAGTCAATGAAGGTTAACGCCTCCTAAGTCTTGGTCAATCCCTTACCATATGAGTGTATCACCACACCCAAAAAAAACCCTCAGAGGACGCGACTGTTGTGACTGGCTTGGGCCAGGTCTGCTGGATTGGCCGCTAATAGCACCCCGAGCAGGAGGTACACTAGATACTAGCGGCACATAATAAGGCTAATAAGGCCTTGGAGGAGCTGTAAACCACTGGCGGCTGGAAGAGATGAATGAATTGGGTGGCTCACATAACCCCTACCATGGCGAGCTGCTAGGGCACGAGCTCCATAGTAATAACCAGTCTCTCAAGCCTTCTTGGCTTCTTTTGCCTCTCTATCATGGGCAAGTATGCCCTCCACTCTCCTGGAAATACCGACGACCTGCTGATAAGAGATATCCATCTCTAAATCTCTAGCAATACTGGTCCTTATACTGGGGTGGAGTCCCTCAATAATGTTAAGAACCCTCTCCCGAACTGTGGAAACCATGGCCTGTGCATGTCGGGTTAACTCACTGTGACAGACCGCATACTTTGACACAGTCATAGAACCCTGGGGAAGTTGCTCAAACTCCGTGCGCCATGCATCCCTGAGGCTCTGAGGGACTAATATCTCAAAAACATATCCAAGAACTGAGTCCATGTGAGTGAGGCTGATTCGTTTGGACTACTCAGCTCATAAGCACGCCACCACTGATAGGTTGCTCCTCTAAGTTGGAAAGTGGTGAAAGAAACCCCACTCGTCTCTGCTATGCCCATAGTACGGAGAATACGATGACACTCATCCAGAAAACCCTGCGCATCATCTGAAGCCAATCCACTTAAAGTATGTGGGTGGTACTTCTTGTACCTCTCAAGTCTGAGCTGCTCCACCTCAGAAGCGATTGTCCTGGTCTCATGCTGAACTGGAGCTACCGACGACACATAAATGAACTTTGGAGCCTGATCAACCTAGATCCTATGCTCAGGAGTGTGGGCTACGGGAGTCTGTGCCGCTCCCCTGACCTGAGATTTCGCGGGAGCTAGTGGGATCAATCCTTCCTTAGCTAAAGTCCTGAGCATGCTCATGAACTGGGCTAGAGTCTCCTGGAGGGTTGGTGCAGCTATAGGAACCTCCGGTTCCTGCCCTCCAGCTGGAGCTGCTGGGGGCTCCTCTGTCGTAGCTCGTGCAGGTGCTCTAGGTTCACCGCGTGGTAATCCTCTACCCCGGACCTGGTCTTTGGAAGCTTTAGCAAGGATCACGGGTGCCTGATCGTTAGATTTCCCAGTACGGGTCCTCACCATCTGTGAGGATGAATAGAATTGAGAATTTTAGAGCTTGATGCCAACAACTCGCACGACAAGGAAATCAAAGAAGTATGATTGTTCCTAACAACTCCATAGCCTCCTGAAGATAAGTACAGATGTCTCCGTACAAAAGTATGATTCTGAATCACGATACCTATGAACCTATGGCTCTAATACCAACTTGTCATGAACCAAATTCTCCCTCCGTGAATTTTTTGTGATGACACCTAGTATCTACGACTAAGTAAGCCTAGCACTTCGCGTAAATGAAATGAAATCATGAACATTAGAAACTAACAGTAACAATAATCTAAATAAGCAGTTGAATGCCGCTCGACATATACAATTATCAACTTCTGAAATGTACAAAAGGTCGCCCAAGACCCGAAAAACTATAAGTCACAAGCTTCTACAAGTCCTAACTGATTTATAAATTACTATCTATATAAAAAGAGGGAAAATGAACATAGGGGAATAAAGGGGGACATCGAATTCTCCCAAAAAGCCTCCCCGGACCCACGTCTCGGAATCGGGTAAAAGTCACAAGATATGAACACCCATTCACTCACTAGTTAACTCGCACAAAAATTATCCATGTCCGATGTCGAAATCCCAATCAAAACTCAGAAATTTGGTTGAAGAACTTTTCCCTATTTCCCCTTAATTTGTCACCCAATTTCCTTAATTTAATGAAGAAAACAATTATAGATTAATGGAATACAACCAAAAACAAGTTAGGAATCGTTACCCCAAAGCTCTCTCTGAAAATCCCACGAAAAGTCCCCAATTTTGAGCTCCCATGTCCAAAAATGAAGAAATGAATGACACCATCGATATAGCCCCTTATCTGCTAAACTGCACATTCGGTTAATTACACACATATGCGGTACCGCTTTTGCGGCTAGAACCCACACCTGCGGAATTTCATTAAGTTCCCAGACTCCGCACTGGCGCACAAATATCTGCATCTGCGGATGATCTTCTGCGCTAGCTCGTCCACTTATGCAGAAGCTTGGCTTCTTCCCCCAATCCGCTTCTACGATCATCCTTCTGCCGATGCGGCTCCTCTTATGCGGCTTACTTGTCGCACATGCGGTCACTAGCTCCCAAGACTAAAACAGCACATGTGACCTCTTTTATCTCTTTTGTGGAACCGCACCTGCGGACTTCCCACCGCAGGGGCGAAACAGCAGAACCAAGAACTTCAAAATATGAACAAGTCCAATTTTCCATCTGTTAAGCACCAAAAACTCACCCCAGGCCCCAGGGACCTCCACCAAACATACCAACCAATCGTAAAACCCATATGAACTTAGTCGAGCCTTCAAACCACATCAAACGACACAAAAAATCATGAATAATCCTCCGATTCAAACTTAAAGACTTTGAAATTTCCACATTGATAACCGATGCCGAAACCTATCATACAACTTCCTGTTGACTCCAAATTTTGTATACAAGTCACATTCAACCCTACAGAGCTATTCCAACTTCCTGAACCGAAATCCGATCCCGATATCAAAAATTCCATTGACGACCAAAATTTCCAAAACTCTGATTTTTGCCATTTTAAGACTAACTGAGCTGCAGACCTCAAAAATACAATACGAACACGTCCCTAAGTCAAAAATCACCTAACAGAGCTAATGTAACAAATGGAAATCCTAAGTCTTAAGCTCCTGTTTTAGGGAGTAAGTTCCCAAACCACACCAAAAACCAAAATGAAACTTCCTGGCAAGACATAATAGCAGAAATAGACACGAGGAAAGCAGTTAATAGGGAATCGGGGCAATAACTATCAAGACGACCGTCCAGGCCATCACATAACTGATTCCTTAAAATTAGTCTAAGCCCTATGAAGCTACCTCAAGTAGGTTTAAAAGGTGCCTAACACCTTCCCTAGAATAATAGGAACCCTTACCCATAATCTCACTGGTTTGCTGACCTATAAGGAATATAACTTAGTAACTAAATAGGTACCCTAGTATACCTTAAAGTATTACGTGGCGATTATCTTTCATCACAAACAGAGAAACCACAAGTTGAATTATGTATTGATTAGTGCAAAATAGGGTGCACCAATATGGCGACTCTGCTGGGGATATTACACTTAGGTTATGACCTTGGCAGAGTTAGACTAATTTGGCCTCTATATTTGTTTATACCTTGCTAAAATTGAAATTACATGCTTACTTGATTTGTTTGCTCTTTATAAATTATTTTCTCTTTATGATTATCATGCTTATTGTTGCAACACCTTCGCTTGTTACTTCTTTATACACTGTCATCACATTTCTTTCAATCGAGTCTTGGCCATACATTATCACACACAATGGCATGTGAGGGTTGTCTTTTACACCCCTCCGAACCTTCTTTTCAAAACTCTCTAGTTTCAGAGAATGGCTTTGTCATGTCAACTAACATAACTTCTCGCAACTTTCAGTCCAATTGAAAAGTAGGAAGGTAATGCAAATACGTAGAGAATAAAATGCAGAAGCGGATGCATTAGCTAACCTTGTAGCACTCACGGAAGTAACAAACAAAGACAATACAATTGTCGTCCATCTATTCCACTCCACAATCGACCAAGACAGGAATGAGGTAACTTTCAACAACTTAACCTGGGACTGGAGAAACGAAATTCTTAATTTTTTGCAGAATGGCACCATACCTGAATACATGAACCCAACTCAAGAACATCTCCACAAAGTTGCATGGTACTTCCTTATTAACAACTCGCTTTATTACAAGATGTTCGGAGGACCCCTAGCTAAATGCTCGGAACTAACCAAACAAAATTTGTGATGAAAGAAATCAACGAAGGACACTAAGGAAATCACTCGAGGGCGAGATCCTTAGTGAAATCCCTAATCAGAGCTGGATACTATTGGCCTAAGATGGAAGAAAAAGCCGAGAACTTCGTATCAAAATACGACAAGTGCCAAAGGTTTGCCAATAATATGTATCGACCAGCGGAATTATTTCATCCAATAATATCCCCATGGCCTTTCATGAAATGGGGTATGGACATAGTGGGACCTCTTCCCACAGCTAAAGAAGAGGTACGATTTTTGCTCATGCTAACTAAGTACTTTACAAAATGGGTAGAGGCAGAAACGTTCAAACAAGTGCGAGAAAAGGGAGTTAAAAGTTTCTTATGGTGAAACATAATATGCCGCTTTTTGATACCAAAGGAGATCGTGTGCGATAATGGCCCACAATTTGTAGGCTCGCAAATCACATAATTCTTCGAAAGTTGGAAAATCAAACGGATCACTTCAACGCCATACCACCCCGTGGCTAATGGTCAAGATGAGTCGACGAATAAGGTCATCTCAACAATCTGAAGAAGCGGCTGGATAAAGCCAAAGGAAACTGACCCGATAAGTGACTAGCGGTATTATGGGCATACAGAACAACTTCAAAAATAGCCACGGGACAAACTCCGTTCGCATTTGTGTATGGCTCAGAAGCCTTAATACCTGTGGAGATTGACGAACAAAGCATAAGTATTTGTCATAGTTCGCGGTATTCCATCCATCCGGGTGCCGCGAAGATTTATCAGGATTTGAGGCAGTATTATTGGTGGAGGAGAATGAAGAGGGATGTTGTGGAGTTTGTGGCTCGGTGTCTCAATTGTCAGCAGGTTAAGTATGAGCACTAGAGACCTGGTGGATTGCTTCAGAGGTTTGATATTTCAGAGTGGAAGTGGGAGCGGATGACCATGGACTTCATAGTTAGACTCCCACGGACTTCGAGGAGGTTTGATGCAATATGGGTTATTATGGATCGGATGACCAAGTCCGCGCACTTCATTCCTATTGGTACTACGTATTGATCGGAGAGATTAGCTGAGATTTATCTAAGGGAGATTGTCCACTTGCATGGGGTTCCAATTTCTATCATTTCCGATAAAGGCACTGAGTTCACATCTCAGTTTTGGAGAGCCATGCATAGAGAGTTGGGTACTCAGGTTGAGTTGAGCACATCGTTTCATCCTCTGACCGACGGGCAGTCGGAGTGTACCATTCAGCTTTTGGAGGACATGTTGCGTGCTTGTGTGATTGACTTTGGTGGCTCATGGGATCAGTTTTTTCCACTACCGGAGTGTGCATATAATAACAACTATCAGTCTAGTATTCAGATGGCTCCGTATGAGGCTTTGTTTGGTAGGAGGTGTAGGTCTCTGATTGGTTGGTTTGAGCCGAACGAGGTCAGCTTATTGGGTACAGACTTGGTTCACGATGCTTTGAGTAAGGGAAAGTTGATTCAGGAGCGGATTCGCACGGCACAATCTAGGCAGAAGAGTTATGCGGACCGGAAGTTCCGAGATGTGTATTTCATGGTGGGGGACAAGGTGTTGCTAAAGGTGTCGCCCATTAAGGGTGTTATAAGATTCGGGAAGAGAGGGAAGCTGAGTCCCAGGTTCATTGGGCCATTTGAGGTACTTCAGAGGGTTGGGAGGTGGCTTATAGGGTTGCTATGCCTCCCAGTTTATCGATTATTCATCCAATATTCCATGTTTCAATGTTCCGAAAGTATGTTGGTAACCCTTCCCATGTTTTGGACTTCAGCACGATTCAGCTCAAGGGTGATATGTCATATGAGGTAGAGCCATTGGCTAGTTTAGGTCGACAGTTTAGGAAGCTGAGGTTTAAGGATATAACTTCAGTGAAGGTTCAGTGGAGAGGGCAGCCGATGGAGGATGCCACCTGGGAGACCGAGCGGGTGATGCGGGTCACATATCCTCACTTATTCGAGGGTCCAGGTACGTTACTAGACCCGTTCGAGGACAAACGTTTGTTTAAGAGGGGGAGGATGTAACGATCCGACCGGTCGTTCTATGAGATTTACCCCATTTCCCCTATTGCTGCATTTGTTATGTATCACTATCTTATTTTTTATGTGTTGGATCAGTTGGTTTGGGTCCGGAGTGGTTATAGTGAGAGTTTAAGCATTTAGCCTTTTAAAGTAGCCTAATAGTTGAGAAAGTCAATTGAGAGTTGATTTATTAGTAAACAACCTCGGAATGCGGATTTTATGGCTCGAGTAGATTCATTAGGTGATTTGGGACTTAGGAGTGTGTTCGGAATATTTTTATGATGTCAGGTGTAGAATTAGGCTTGAATTGGCGAAAGTTGCTTTTTGGTTATTTTCGGTCGACAGCGGAAACTAGGCTATTGAGGTTGGAATGGAATTTCGGAAGTTGGAACAGGTTCGTAATGTCATTTTGGATATGTTTGCAAAATTTCAGGTTAATCGGAGGTGTTTTGGTTTGTTTTGGCGTAGTTGGCGAAATTTAGAAGTTTCAAAGTTATTCGGCTTGAATTTGATGTAAATTTAGGGTTTCCCTATTGTTTTTGGTGTTTCGAAGGCTCGACTAAGTTTGATCGATGTTATGGGATATGTTGGTATGTTTGGTTTGGGCCTACAGGGGCTCGGGATTGATTCGGGTGGTTGACGGGATGTTGGAGTGATTTTTTGAATATCTGTTGTGCTGGTTGCTGGTGTTTTTGCACTTGCGAAAAGGGAGTCGCAGGTGCGATCGCGCAAGTGCGGAAAGGGAGGTCGCAGGTGCGAGTTTTGGCTGTGTAGGAGAGGTCCACAGGTGCGAGGACTTTGTCGCACCTGCAATGTCGCATGTGCGTAAGGGAGGTGCACACCCTGGAACCGCATGTGCGGGTCTGCAGATGTGACCAGTTGTCCGCAAGTGCGGAAATGACTGTGCAGAACAGTATAAAAGGACCCCCTCCGCGAAATTTATTAGTTTTTCTTCAATTTGCATGGGGGAGGAGTCCATTGAAGGTGGTTTTGGGAGAGAAATTCAAGGTTCTTCAGCCAAGGTAAGATTCTTTGATTGTTAGTCCCATCCTTATGCTATTTTATAGAGATTAGGCTTGAAAATTTAAGGATTTGGGTAGGAAAAAGTTGGAAAAATGGGAGGAAGGAATTGGGATTTCTTTTGAGTTTTGGAATAGCAATTGTTGTCCCAATCTTAGTGTCCTTGGTATGTATAGAATCGTGGGAGGACGAGGGTTCTAATGATGTAAAAAATTCTGGATTCTGAGTCGTGGGCCCGGGACTCGGGTTTGGTCGAATTTCGAGATTTTTGTTTTATTTGATGATTTTCGATTGGGTTGTGTTCCACGAGTATATATTGATGATGTTAACTGGTTTTTTGGTAGATTCGGAGCAAACGGGAGCCAATTTGTGGGGAAAAGGCATAGCGGACTAGTCTCGCGGCCAGTTAGAGGTAAGTAGTGGTCTTAAATCTTGTCCTGAAGGTATGGAACCCCGGACTGCATTATTTCTCACTGAATTTGAAATGGCGCACATGTCAGCTAACGAATATGTGGCGCGTACTGATTTTTTGATTGGACTAGGTCCTCTCCGCGACGACTAATGAGTTGTATATTTACTCAAAAACTTTTGATAAATTTTGTTCTAAAGATTTGTTAAATATTTGGGTTGTAAGCCGTGTTTGGGGCCTCGTGCCAATCTGTTTAGACCCTTTGAGGGTGTTTTACTTCTGTTTTCTTCACTACCTATTGATGGTATTACTCAGCATCATTCTGCATACTGTTTTATTTGAAACTCAGCCTGATTTACACTACATGAACATTAAAATGATGTTTTCGGGTCGAGTACCCCGTTCTATTACTTCACCCGAGGGGCTTTTCGAGTGGTTCCACCGAGGTCCAAGAGCGATGGGGAGGTGCTGAGTGATATTAGCGCTTGGGCTGAAGGAGCCCCCCCGGATTCTATACACACCCCAGTGAGCGCACCGAGTGCCAGTGATTGAGTGATTGGGAGGCATGAGTGGCTGTGAGGTGCTGAGGGATTGTGAGGCATGCCCGAGGGGCTGATTATGAAACATGTTTTTGCCTGAGGGGCTACTTATGATTTTACTACATTCCTTCTGCATACCAAATCTTTGTTTTAAAGTTGTTAAAAATGTGCATTGTTTTAAGGACTTTTATGAACTTGATTTCTAAGGCATGCCGATTTCGTCTATCTATGTATACTATTGAAAAGTAAGGTTGTGTATATTGTGACTTGATGGCATTGATTTTTATGTGATCCCTTGCTACTTAGACTTGATTTATCTCCATTACTAATGAGTTGGCGTACTCACATTACTCCCTGCACCTATGTGTGCAGATATCGAGCATTAGCATATATGTATATCGTAGCGGAGCCGAATCGTGGGGATATATAGGTAGCTGTTCAGCTTTCACAACGTCTCTGCTTTCCCTTCCTATTGTACTTAGCTTTGATTCGGAATTTTTGTATCATAATACTTTATTTTGGCTTATTTCACTAGATGCTCATGACATGTTGGCTCCGGGTTTTGGGGATGGCAGTACTGTATATATATAAAACTTGCCTATTATGTTAAGTGAACTTTCTTTATATTGTTATGAATTGCTTGAAACTTAAATGAGCTTTTCAAAAGAAAACGTGAACACATGGTAGTCGTCTAGCCTAGTTCCACGATAGGCGCCATCACGGCCGGTTAGGATTTGGGGTCGTGACATCAAAACTGAGAAGGACCCTACAAAATCTGAGGCATAGTTGGGAAGGGCGCCTATGAGTTAGAAGCTATGGACGACAGAGTTCTACCAACAAGCTGGAATGCCATCAACCTAAAGAAGTATTACTTCTAAGGAAAAGAAATACCCCTGGTCAGGTATCACACGTTCAATTTTATTTTGAACATTTAAAAATTTTACTAACTTTTTTAGATGATAGGCATAAAGTTAACCCATAACCAGATGATGGTATTAGACCACAAGGAAGGAATAATCAAGTGCTCGAGATCTCATTCTTCAAAGCTCAAACACTTGGGGGACTATACAGTATTGAAGGCTAAGACGAAGCAAAGAAGACTATCAGAAAGTCAAAAGCTCGAGCCTTAAGACCCATCTACCCAACAAGACAAATGATACGAGCAGAATCTAAAGAGATCAAAAGAGTCATCCAAATACAAATCCTAATGCAAAAATGCAAAACACCTTCAAACATGTTCAGACTAAAAGGCAAAATATTAGTCACGAGGAAGAAATGTACATCCTTGGAAACAATGATAACATGTGTAAATTTCCTATCACTCTATTGCATTATCATGAAATTGAGACGTCTTCTTCTTGTCAATCATAAAGGGCTCTCTTTCATAAATAAAGCCTACTACAAAAAGGCTCACAAACACCGTACCTACTACTAAAAGGTACGAGTTATTACTAGTATCCTCATGCAAAAATTTAGAGGTAAAAATAAAAACTTCAAAAATTAAACATGCTAAAGACTTAAGAGTAAAGCATAAACTCGAACCAAAATGTCTTAATTTGCCTATATTGAAAAAAAGGACTAAGTAAGAACTAAGTACAAACTAGTACTTAACCGCATATAGTTTATACATCGAAATGCCCCTAAGTTGTCAGTTGGGGACTTTAGAAAGATCCAAGTTTACCCCCGATAAAGCTGGGGGTAACCACCAATAAAAAAAAAAGAGGGGGGGGGGGGGAATCAACACTTTAATCTTCTCAAGAAGGAGGATTTACTTCTTCATCAGTAGGAGGAATGGGAGCAAATAGGGATGAAGAGGCACGAGCAACAAGACTCTCACATCAAGAAAAACCACCTCTTCAATATCTTCATAATCCTTCGCCCATACTTGAAGCTCAGCTCTCAATCCGTCCTTCTTCGCTTCAGCAGCTTCATGGGCGGCCCTTAACGGTGCAATCGACTCTTTCAGAGTTTGAACTTTATCTAAAGCATTACGAAGGTCCTCCTAGGTCAAGTGACAGATTGCACGAGCTCGACTGAGTATTTCTCATTCTTCCCCAGCAAGTTTTTCAAGTCTCTAATCTCCTTTGATGCGCGGGACAACTGCTCAGCAAATGAGGACTCCAAAACACTCTTTTCTTTATCAGCCAGACTGGAATAAGCCATCTCTACTGCAAGTTCTACCGCCATGAGCCTCATCTACTGCTTCAAGGTACTCATTTCCTCTTCTAAGGCATCCATGTCAATCCTTAGGCTATCATATTGTGCTTTCCAATTATCAGCATCGGCATGCAACTCTTTTGTCTCCTGATCCGCATTTGAGATCCTCTTTATGAGCTCTATGCTTATAATATTAATCTACAAGAAATAAACCAATTGGATATGATAAATTTCATATACGAAAATGAAAGAGGATAACCTGCATCATACCTTCAAAGAGGTATGCACAACGTCATTGACCCATGTAAGAGCACTGTGGCTGGCTAGCTTGGTTTTCTCAGTGGGACCTATCAAAGGTTGAGCCACTCTTTGGGCTCACCCATTTTCTTGAAAAGATTCCCCTCAGCTGGAACCTCTATTATCACCTATCGCGTCTCTCTGCTGGAAGACCCTACTTCCCTAGCGGAAGGCATGGAAGTAGGTAGAGATGAAGGAACAACATGCGCGGAGGGTTGAGGAACTGGAGAAGCCACCGGAAAAGAAGCAAGCACAGAGGATTGAATAGTTGAGGAATGCACGGGCAAAGCAACAACAGAAGCCATAATAGCCAAAGGAGCAGATGAGACAACTTCTCTTAAAGAAGTAGGAAAACAGTAGCCAAAGGGACATCATCAGGAGCAAGGTCAAAACCTTCATGGAAGAAGTAATCTAAAGACTTTTGAATGGGGGAATGTGAAACATCTTCAAAGGTGGAGGGATCAACCACAGACACGGAAGGAAAAGTCATGGGTGTAGACTCATCGTTCGAACCCACCTGCCTTCTCTATGGCCTGCGCGCCAAAGCACCCTCCTCTTCTTCTTCTTCTACGGAAGGGGACTCACCAATATTCCTCTTTGAGGAATACAAACCAAAAATAATCTCTTGGGCCTAGGCCAAAGACATCTTCGGGATAGATGAATCAGACACCCCACGATCAGAGAACCCTATCAAAAGGGAAAAAGTTAAGCGACAGAGAAAGAAGAGGCTCCAGTAAGGGAAGAAGCAAGAACAAAAGCTTCACTTACCGTGGGTCTTTATATGCCAACCTTACCTCCCAGTGAAGTACTTCCAAGATCTCTCTTCTAAAGGAGCAACAGACAACAAATTTTCTACCCAATCACGGATATCGGAGACATTCTCAACAGTACCCATGATTGCTGAGTGAAGACGACACAGATAATGTTTAACCAAAGAATTAGATCCTTTGTCTAAAGCTATTTCTAGGATGAACGCGGGTTATTGATAATCAAGGAAATAGAAAAAAATGAATAATAGACCATATTGCAGAAATATAGAAAAACAAAGTAGATTGTATTCGAGAATCAGATGCCTTTACAAGTTGTATTCCTCTTCCTTCTATAGGAGATTCCTTGATAAAACGAACAACTACTGCTATGGTTGCTCATTAATTACTAATTATGACATTAATCAGGCGTTACAAAGGATAACGGTAATTGGGGTACGGTTACATAACATTCGAGTAATCAATTGTGGGTTCTTGAATTTGCCTGTAGCTTTGTCTAGATTCATTCTGATCGTGCCTCTTTCCTATTTTGATCAGGTTGAGTTTCCAGGGGCTGATATGCTCGAGGGTTTATTGAATCGTGCCTCTTTGTTCCGTACCTCTTCAAAGAATCACATACAGCTATCGCGTTCTCATGTGTCCACGTAACTGGTTGAGTTGTCAAAAGCTGGCTTACGTCTGAAACTCTTTTTTACCAATACAGATAGTCCCCCCACTTACCATATATTTATTGATTAATATTTGGTAAGTGGATATTCATTTATGGAGGGAATATTTTGCCGCCGCTTTTCCTCAAAACATTGTATCCTTCTCTGCACCATATGCATCATTTGTCATATCTAATTAATGCTCATACCACGTGTCCTTTTTGGATTGGTTCTGCATTTACTCGGCACCTTTTATTCTTTTTGCTGCTGTGTCAGTCCCGAAGTGACATCTTCCATTATGACTTTTCATCATTATTTTTCTTTTTCCCCATGTTTGACGGTTGTCCTCAAGTATAAATACCTTTATTCTTTTCTTTGCTTCCACGAAACACTGTCTAACTTTGTCCTTTGTAAGGAACTTTCTTCTTGCCTTTGTAAACATGTCTTCTTCAAACCAACCTCAGGGACTAATAGATATTGAAAATTTAACGCCATCTCCTGCTCTGAATAGGAGTCGGAGGGGTGGTAGACTTAGAAGTGTAGGATCCACTCCTTCGAGGGGCTCCTCTTCTTCTCAGATAGTTCCCTATCCTTCCACTAGATCTCTAGCTTCTCCGAGGTTTAGGGTTTCTCAGTCCTTGTCTATAGGTAGGGTGAACACCTTCGTGAACCTGGAGTATATTAAATTGTCCCTACTGAGTTTGTTTTTCCTAGAGATAATCATGTTCTTGTAGACCAATCTTCTTCCCTTGAGAGTGCCGCAAGGTATCCAACCCTTATAACTGAGGGTCAGATTTCCCTTGTTCGTAGGGAGTGTTATTGGAGGCTTGATTTCCTTGTCTACATTATTTTTCTTATACGTACCCTTTCACTCTAGGGTTTACACCCCCCATTGACCCAGTCATAATTGAATCCTGCTATTTTTTCAATATTTTCTTAGGACAAGTTGGTCCTCTTTTGTGGAGAGTTGTCGCATGTCTTAGGAGTTTCGCTTCTTTAGCCTCGGTTACTTTTACTTTCAACCATCTTATTTATCTCTACTCTCCTACCTTATTTCGTGAAGGGATTTTTACCCTGACTGCTAGAAGCAAAAGAGTGCTGGTAACCCCTGGAGATGATGAGGATAGGGGTTGGTACCTCCGTTATTTTGCTGTATTCACAGTTGGTTTAATGGGTGAAGAAAATATTCCCTTCCCTGAGAAGTGGAATCGCGCACGTGGGTATGCTTTAGCTCACATCTATTTACTTTTCCTAGTTCTGACTTGAGATGTTTTATTAAAAACGTATCTGTTTCTTCTTCCCTCAACAATTATGGATACTGTTGAGAATGTCTTCGATATCCGTGATTGGGTAGAAAAATTATTGTCCGTTACTCCTTTAGAAGAGAGATCTTGGAAGTACCTCGATGGGAGGTATGGCTGGCATGTAAAGACCCACGGTAAGTGAAGCTCTTTTTCATGCTTCTTTCCTTACTCGAGTCCGTTCTCACTTAACTTTTTCCCTTTTAATAGGGTTCTCTACTCGTGGGGTGTCTGCTTCATCTTTCCCGAAGATGTCTTTGGCTCAGGCCCAAGAAATTATTGTTGGTTCATCTTCCTCGAAGAGGAAGATTGGTGAGTCTCGTTCTGTAGAAGAAGAAGAAGAAGGTGCTTTAGTACACAGGCCACGGAGAAGGTGGGTGGTTTCATATGATGAGTTTACACCCTTGACCTTGCCTTCCGTGTGTGTGGTTGATTCATCTTTCATCTATCCTTGAAGATGTCTCACATTCCCCCGTTCATAAGTCTGTGGAGTGCCTGTTCCATGAAGGTTTTGTCCTTCCTCCTGACGATGTCCCTTTGGCTACTGTCTTTCCTGCTTCTTTTAGAGTAGCTGTCTCATCTGCTCCTTTGGCTATTTCGGCTTCTGTTGTTGCTTTGCAGGTAACTTCCTGAACTCTCCAACCCTCCGTGCCTTCTACTTTGCTTGTGGTTTCTCCAGCTCCTCAACCCTCCGTGCCTATTGATGTTTCATCTCTGCCTGCTTCCATGCCTTCTGTTAGGGAAGTAGGGTCTTCTAGTAGAGAGATGCAGCCGGTTGTAATAGAGGTTCCAGCTGAGGGGAATCTTTTCAAGAAAACGGGTAAGCCCGAGGTGTGGCTCAAGCCATTGAGTGGTCCCATTGAGAAAGCCAAGCTAGCCAGCCACAATGCTCTTACATGGGCCAATGAAGTTGTGCATGCCTCTTTGAAGGTAAGATGCAGGTTCTCCTCTTTCATTTTCGCACATGAAACTTACCATATCTGATTGGTTTTATTTCTTGTAGATTAATCTTCTAGGCATGGAGCTCATGAAGAGGATCTCAACTATGGATCAGGAGACAAAAGAGTTCCAGGCCGATGCTGATAATTGGAAAGCACTGTTCGATAGCCTAAGGATTGATATAGATTCCTTAGAAGAGCAAAAGAGTACCTTGAAGCGGCAGATGAGGCTCATGGCGGCAGAACATGCAGTTGAGAAGGCTTCTTCCAGTCAGGCTGATAAAGACAAGAGTGTTCTGGAGTCCTGATTTGCTGAGCAGCTGTCCCGTGGCTCAGAGGAGATTAGAGACTTGAAAAATTTGTTGGGGTAGAAAAAGGAATACTCCGTCGAGCTCGTGCAATCACTCACTCGGACTCAAGAAGACCTTGGTAAGTCTTTAGATAAAGCTCAAACTCTGGAGGAGTCGATTGTACCGTTTAGGATCGCCCATGAAGTTGCTGAAGCGAAAAAAGACTAATTGAGAGCTGAGCTTCAAGTATGGGCAAGGGATTTTGAGGATCTTGAAAAGGTGGCTGCTGTTGATGTGAGCTGGGCATATATGAATACACGGCTTGATGGAAATGAGTCAAGAGGGTTTCGACCTTAATGCTGAAATAGCTAAAACTAAGGAAGCCATGGAGAAGGCTCAACAAGGTCATAACCTTTCTTCACCTAATGGTGAGACTCCAGCCGCTCATGCCTCTTCATCCCTAGTTGCTCCCGCTCTTTCTGCCAGTGAAGTCAACCCCCCTCCTAAAGAATTTAGTTGGTTCACCCTTCTTTTTTTTTTCATTTGTCTCAATTGGTAGTTACCCCCAGTCCCATCGCGGGTAAATGTGGATTTCATTAAAGTCACCAAATGACAACTTACGGGCACCTCAATGTATATAAAATTTTATACGGCTAAGTATAAGTTAATACTTAGTTTTTGTCTTGGCCGTTTTAATATATTAATGTTATTCTGACTTTTGTTGAGTTTATGATTCACTCTTTAAGTCTTTTACATGCTTCATTTTTTGAGGTTTTAGTTTTACCTCTGAGTTTTGCATGTAGAATGCTATAGATTACTCGTACCTTTTTGTAATAGGCAAGGTGTCATGTTAAATGTGTGCCTTTTTATTATAGGCATAATTTATGGAAGAGGGCCCTTTATAATTGACATGAAGAAGACGTCTCAACTTCATGATAATGCAATAGACTGATACGAATTTTACACATTTTTAGGAATGTTTCCACGGAAAGTTTTTTATTTGAACTTCCATGACATTGATTATCATCTAAAACTCATGTTGCAACTGTTTTTGTTTAACAGATTTGATATACTCTTGTATTTCGTAACTATTTTTCATAGGTAACAGTTTTTCGATATTAATACAAGGGAACAATTGTTTTTCGCTAGTAACAGTTTTTTATAAAGATTGGGTTTTTACCCGCAACTGTTTTCGTTGGAAACAATTTTCTAATAAGTACGATGGAAATGTTTTCTTATTCGTAACTATTTCTATTTGATAACAATTTTCTGAATAAATACAAGGATTTAGATCTTTCATCCATAATTGTTTTATTTGATAACAGTTTTTTGAATGAGTACACTGATGATGATCTTTTACTCCTAACTGTTTTTGTTACAACAACTTTTAATAAGTATAAAGATGTACATTTCTTTCTCGTGACTAATATTTTTCCTTCCAACCTGAACATGTTCGAAGGTTTTTGCATTCTGCATTAGGCTTTGTATTTGGATGACTCTTTTAATCTGTTTCGATTCTACTCGTATCACTTGTCTCATTGGGTTGTTGGGTCTTCATGGTCGAGCTTCTCACTTTCTGATAGTCTTCTTTGCTTCGTCTTAAAATTCTATACTGTATAGTCCCCCAAGTTTTTTAGCTTTGAAGAATGAGATCTCGAGCACTTGATTATTCCTTCCTTGTGGTCCTTTTCCTGAAAAGGAAAAACATTCCGGACTCGAAGGTGTCACGACCTCAAATCCTAACCGGCCGTGATGGAGCCTATCGCGTGTTCACCCCTTTTCGACCATGCGCCAAGCCTTCAGGTAAGAAATTACCCTGCTAGGCATATACTCGAAATAACCTCTCCACTCAACCCTCGGACACCCCGGCATAGCTAAGGTCACGGTCTTAGCATGACAACCAAGAACAACATGGCACAGAGATAACCAATCCGTGCCCAAAATCACGTCAAAATTGACCATGCTGAGTAACAGTAGGTCCACTCGGGTCTCCCAACCCCCAACAGATATAGTGCACGACCGATACAAAAGGTATATAGTTTTTTAGATGATTACTGCTCAACCCTTTAAAACGTCCATCGGAAAGTGTAACCCTTGACCGAGAGTTGTGTTATTTCCTTGCGTCTTGGTAGGTTTTATATCATCATCTGGCGACGGTCTAGCTTTGTGCCTATCATCTAAAAAGTTAGTAAAATTTTTAAATGTTCAAAATAAAATCGAACGTGTGATACCTGACTGGGGGTATTTCTTTTCCTTAGAAGTAATACTTCTTTAGGTGGATGGTTCCAGCTTGTTATTAGAACTCTGCCGTCCATAGCTTCCAATTAATAGGCGCCTTTCCCAGCTATGCCTCGGATTTTCTACGGTCCTAACTAGTTTGGATTTAGCTTTCCTGGGCCTGCTTCTTTCGTTGGTTGAAAGACTTTTTGAGGACGAAGTCCCCAATCTTAAAATACTTGAGATGAGCTTTACGGTTGTAATAATGCTCTATGATTTTCTTTTGAGCTGCCATCTGTATCAGTGCTGTTTCTCTCCGTTGTTCGAGCAGGTCCATATTGGTCCTTAATTCGTCGTCGTTTTCTTCCTCCATAGTTGTTGTAAACCTTATGCTTGGTTCACCAATCTCTATACGTATTAAGGCTTCTGAGCCATAGACTAGTGTGAACGAAGTTTCTCCCGTGGCTATTTTTGAAGTTTTTCTATATGCCCATAGTACCGCTGGTAACTCATCAGGCCAGTTTCCTTAAGCTTTATCCAGCCGCTTTTTTAGAATGTTGATGATGACCTTACTCGTTAACTCAGCTTGACCAATAGCCATGGGGTGGTACGCTGTTGAAGCGAACCGCTTGATTTGCCAGCTTTCGAAGAATTTTGTGATTTGCGAGCCTATGAATTGTGGGCCATTATTGCACACGATTTCCTTTCGTATTCCAAAGCGGCATATTATGTTTCGCCATAAGAAGCTTTTAACTTCCGTTTCTCTCACTTGTTTGAACTCTTCTACCTCTACCCATTTTGTAAAATAGTCGGTTAGCACGAGCAAAAACCGTACCTATCCTTTGGCTGTGGGAAGAGGTCCCACTATGTCCATACCCCATTTCATGGAAGGCCATGGGGATATTATTGGATGCAATAATTCCGCTGGTCGATGCATGTTATTGGCAAACCTTTGGCACATGTCGCATTTTAATACGAAGTTCTCGGCTTCTTCTTCCATCTTAGGCCAATAGTATCCAGCTCTGATTAAGGTTTTCACTAAGGATCTCGCCCCTTAGTGATTTCCAAAGTGTTCTTCGTGGACTTCTTTCATCAAAAATTCCATTTGGTTAGGTCCGAGGCATTTAGCTAGGGGTCCTCCAAACATATTGCGATAAAGCGAGTTGCAAATAAGGCAGTACCGTGTAGCTTTTCGGCGAAGTGCTTGAGCTGATTTCCTGTCTTCAGGTACGGTGCCATTCTGCAAAAAGTTAAGAATTTAGTTTCTCCAGTCCCAGGTAAAGTTGTTGAAAGTTACATCATTCCTGTCCTGGTCTATCATTCAATGAAATAGTTGTACGACAATTGCATTGTCTTGGTTTGTTACTTCTGTGACTGCTGAAAGGTTAGCTAATGAATCTGCTTCTGCATTTTCCTCTCCAGGTATTTGCATTACCTTCCATTTTTCGAATTGTCTCACGGGCTCTCACGCTTTTTCAAGATATTGTTTCATTCGAGTCTTGCGAGCGATGTAAGTCTCCTATATCTGATTTACTACCAGTTGGGAGTCGTTGTTAATCACAATTTGCTCGATTGAGAGCTCCCGTGAAAGTTCAAGCGCAGCAATAACAACTTTGTACTCTGCTTCATTATTAGTTATAAGATAACACTTGATAGCTTGCCGTGTCTTTTCACCCGTGGGTGATATTAAGACTATGCCTAAGTCGGCACCTTTTATATTTTAGGAACCATCGGTGAATAGGGTCCATAGGCCCGGATTAGCACCGTTAAAAAGTTGCAACTCTTTCTCTACTTTAGGAACAATGTTATTACTAAAGTCAGCAACAAAATCAGCTAGTATTTGAGACATAATTGCAGTCCGAGGCTGATAGATTATTTCATGCTCACTTAATTATGTGCCCCACTTGGCTAATCTCCCTAACAATTCCTGTTTATACAGAATATTTCTTAAAGGATATGAAGTTACAACGGATTGGGTGGCATTGAAAATATGATCATAATTTTCTAGATGCCATTATTAAGCTAAGGCTAACTTTTCCTGATATGGATATCCAATCTCAGCATCTAGGAAAGTTTTACGTACATAATAGATAGGTGATTGCTTACCTTTTTCTTGTCTTACCAGTACTGCACTTACAACAATTTCTGAAATAGCCAGGTAGATGTACAATCTTTCCCCTTCTTTTGTCTTTGAAATCAGCGGTGGTTTCGATAGATAAATCTTCAGATTCTTGAGGGCTTGCTGACATTCTTCAGTCTATTTGCACTGATTCTGCTTTTTGAGAACTGAGAAGAATTTAAAACTTTTTCGAAAGACTTAGAAATAAATCTACCTGTCACACCTCCTTATTTATACGCCCCCAAGGGGGTATGGGAGTTTTTCCACTTAAAGTGACA
>ML319463.1:0-16256 GCA_005239505.1 Nicotiana paniculata | reverse complement strand
TTTATCTGGGCGGCAGAAAGTGGAACTTTTCCTAAACCATTTTTACATGCTTATGTGTCTTTATTCCACAAAATCCATCCCCTCCTAATCAATTCAGCTGATATAAGAACTACAGACCAAGTCGGCCCCAATTTAAATTTACAGTTGAATCCATTTCCAGCTACACTATAACAAGTATGCTAGAAAAAAGACCCTCCTTTCGAACTATCAAAACTAACGAAACAGCACCTTCTTCATGTCCGCCATCACATGCCCTATTAATTAGAACTTTCTAAGACCAATATCATCCATATCTGTTTATTTGGCTCAGAAGATATACCTTGGTGTAAGTTTCATCACTCTACTACCGACCACATGGTAGCAGCCGTAAGCCCGGCCTTTCTTTCATCATTGCCAAAGGAAGCAATAGCTTGCATTTCACATAGTAACAAGCTCTAGATTTTTTTGATCCTCCATCACCATATGTATTTTTAAAATAATATACATCTTGAAAAATCAAAATCACTGAGAAGTTCCTAATCCACAACTGTCAAGCTAAAGAATTATATTGGTGGTCATCACGAAAACTCTTAGTCTTAGAAGGAAAAAATCAAATCAATATAAAAATTAAGTACTAGGCAAAAGATTGGGAGAAAAAAACCAACATATTAGCTAAAACTTTCTAAGATTAATCTCATCCATATCTGGTTCAGCAAATATACCTAGCTGTAACTTTCATCTCTCTACTACCAACCACATGGTAGCAGCCGTAAGTCCGGCCTTTTTTTCATCATTGCCAGTGGAAGCAGTAGTTCGGACTTCACATAGTAACAACCTTTCAATTCTGATATCCTACATCACCACATGCATTTGAAAACTAATATGCATCTAATGAGAACCGGGGGAAAAAACATGCATCTTCAAAATCACAGAGCAACTAAACACCACGAACATTTAAGCCGAAAATCTAGTTGAATCAGGGTAACAAGCTACTATAGTGAGTAGTGACTCAAACTCATAAAGCATCTTCAAATGACAGAGGAATTCATGGTCTACTTACTGTGATAATTCCATCTGAAGGTTAGCACCAAGGGTTTTTATCTTAATTTAATAGGCATAAGGGACAATTGGGTGACTTGAATAAAACATAAAATATTGCTATCAATGAAGGGAATACAGTGAATACTTAAGGAAGAGCACATAGGGAGCTCCATGGTAATACAAATTGAAAAAACAACAGACAACTCTGAGAGACAACCTTTGTCGTTTATTTGGGTGGCAGAAAGTGGACCTTTTCCTAAACCATTTTTACATGCTTATGTGTCTTTATTCCACAAAATCTATCCCCTCCTAATCAATTCAGCTGATATAAAAACTACGGACCAAGTCGACCCCAAATTTAAAATTTATAGTTGCATTCATTTCCAGCTACACTATAACAAGTATGCTAGAAAAAAGACCCTTCTTTCAAACTATCAGAACTGACGAAACAACACCTTCTTCATGTCCACCATCACATGCCCTATTAAGTAGAACTTTCTAAAATCAATATCATCCATATCTGATTATCTGGGTCAGAAGATATACCTTGGTGTAAGTTTCATCACTCTACTACTAACCACATGGTAGCAGCCGTAAGTCCGGCCTTTCTTTCATCATTCCCAAAGGAAGCAGTAGCTTGCATTTCACATAGTAACAAGCTCTAGATTTTTTATATCATCCATCACCATATATATTTTAAAAACAATATACATCTTGAAAAATCAAAATCACAGAGAAGCTCCTAATCCACAACTGTCAAGCTAAAGAATTATATTGGTGGTCATCACTAAACCTCTTAGTCTTAGAAGGAAAAATTCAAATCAATATAAAAATTAAGTACTAGGCAAAAGATTGGGAGAAAAAAACCAACTCATTAGCTAAAACTTTCTAAGATTCATATCATCCATATCTAGCTCAGCAGATAATACCTAGCTGTAACTTTCATCTCTCTACTACCAACCACATGGTAGCAGCCGTGAGTCCGGCCTTTTTTTCATCATTGCCAGTGGAAGTAGTAGTTCGGACTTCACATAGTAACAACCTTACAATTTTGATATCCTACATCACCACATGTATTTGAAAACCAATATGCATCTAATGAAAACCGGGGGAAAAAACATGCATCTTCAAAATCACAGAGAAACTCTGAATACCACGAACATTTAAGCCGAAAATCTAGTTGAATCAGGGTACAAGCTACTAGAGTGAGTAGTGACTCAAACTCATAAAGCATCTTCAAATGACAGAGGAATTCATGGTCTACTTACTGTGATAATTCCATCTGAAGGTTAGCAACAAGGGTTTTTATCTTAATTTAATAGGTATAAGGGACAATTGGGTGACTTGAACAAAACATAAAATATTGCTATCAATGAAGGAAATACAGTGAATACTTGAGGAAGAGCACATAGGGAGCTCCATGGTAATACAAATTGGAAAAGCAACAGAAACCTCTGAGATAAAACTTTTGTCGTTTATCTGAGCGGCAGAAAGTGGACCTTTTCCTAAACCACTTTTACATGCTTATGTGTCTTTATTCCACAAAATCCATCCCCTCTTAATCAATTCAGCTGATATAAAAACTACGGACCAAATCCATTTCCAGATACACTATAACAAGTATGCTATAAAAAAGACCCCCCTTCGAACTATCAAAACTGACGAAACGGCACCTTCCTNCCCCCCCCCCCCAAACACGAAAAAAAATAAACTCTCTCTAGCAACATTTCAAGTCCACTAGCATATACATCTAATATGTATGGACATAACCACATATATATACATATATTGCGTGCACACACACACATATAGCTTAGTAGAGGTAAGCAATACAAAAGAAACCACTAAATTACATTTTCTAATTTAACTTTCAATGACACGATTTGGATATAGCCCATTAAAAGATTTAATTGATCTAGCGCATTTCTTCTAGCATGAGAATCCTAGTGAGGCTTGCAGCAACTGTGATTAGCCCCAACAAACGCAAAGAGTTAAATATTCAAAAAGCACTTTTTGTCCATCCAGATTTAAATGCAGTGATTACACCTTTTAACACATGCACAAAGTAGCACGGTTAGCGTGTGTGTGTGTGTATATAGAGTCCTATACCTTAGAAGCAATAGTGATGCCGCGCTCTTTTTCGAGGTCAATAGAGTCTAAGGCACGCTCGTGAGGTATATCGGCGCCACACTGGCGGAGGAGCCTATCCATGAGAGTAGTCTTTCCGTGATCGACGTGAGCTATAACCGCTACATTCCTGAGCCGGCCAGGATCCAGAGCACCGCCGGGTGCGGACTCAGAAGCGGTGGCGGTGGCGGTGGCGGTGGAAAAAGCTCGAGCATAGGATAAGGGCTTGATACGGGAATAATGGGAAGAAGAAGAGAAGGAGTTTCTAGTAGTGGACCAAAGAGACCGAAGCAATGGACCGACCATTTCGAACTCGGATGAGAGAAATGGCTGCTTCTGCTCCTTTCTAAATCTGAGTCCTCTGTTTACAGGGGTTTAGGGTTTTAGGGAAAACTAGAAATAGTAAAAAATAATTTCTTATTTATTTTTATAAGAAAGGTATTTCAGTCGCGCCTCCCCTGCTCCCAAACTGCAAAAATTAGCTTATTTTAATAAATATTTTTTTTAAGTATTTTTTTTAAAGTACTTTGATAATAAATAATTTATATTTAGCTAATTAATTTAAAAATCACTTTTGATGAGCAATAATTATTTGATCAAGTTTTTAAAAACTGTTTCTAAGTGTACTTTTTTTCAAAGTATTTTTTAAAAATAATACTTTTAGAGAGAAGCTACTTTTTCCGCTTCTACAAAACTGATTTTGCTTCTCCTCAAAACACTTTTTTTCCTTCTAAAAGCTTGGCCAACACTTGAGCTTTTAAAAAAAGCTTTGGAGAAGCTTGGCCAAACATGTTATAAGGCGTATACACATGAAAGAAATCACTCATATTTTTTAGGCGAAATGGCTTCCTGGCCACTTAAACTTGTAGGGCTTTTGAAAGCCGATACACGAACTTTGGATTTTCCCATTTGAACACTCAAACTCATGATTCTCTTAACTAATAAACACATCTAACCCGTGAGTCTATGCTCGTGTATTATACAAACACAGATGTGTTCATCCAGTAAGCAAATGACCAATCCAAAAGTAAGACCCCACCCAACTAATGACATGTGTAATTGTCAACTATATTTATATTTTAAAAATAAAAATAAATACAATAAGAAAGAAAAAACTTAAACCCTTCCAGCTCCCCCTTCCCCGTTCCTTCCCATCATCTCCCCTCCCCCCGCACCTGCAACTCATTCGTCTACTTTCATATCAGCACTCCCTTCCTAGGTTGTTCTTCGTCCTCTCCTCTCTCTCCAAATTTTTCTTATTTTTTTCTAGCTAGATAGATTGTCGGAGAAATTTTCCAATCAGTACTGTCGCATAATTGATTTTCTTTAAAGTTGTGACTATTAATTTGTTGTCGTGGCCAATTGGTGTGACCTCCTCAGCAGCAGGAATCGATTGGTATTGCTCTTGGGCGATTTGGGCCACTGGAACGCCATCTCCGACCAACTGGAGCCCGCCGGAGAGTTGCAGGTCATCAGAAATGGTGATTCTTACAGTGAAATCTCCTGATTTTTGGTGGAGAGGTAGTTTTTGGTGTGGAGAACAATCTATACGGCTTGAAATTGCAAGATTGGGTGGATAAAAATTGAAGAATAGTCAGACCTGATGAATTGAAGTGGCTTTTCTCTAAATCTGACCCGATGAATTTTTCTATTTTTTTAAATTAATTATTTATCCTTTTTTTAATTATTTATCATATTCACGCGCTTAATACCGGTGATTAACACGCAATTGGCTACATCATCTATAATATTGCCACTTAAGCATAGTCAATGGTCAAATGTGTTTATTAGTAGACATTTTCTCAAGTAGAGGTGTTTAAATGGGAAAATCTAAAGTCCATGTATCGGCTTTCAAAAGCTCTACAAGTTTAAGTGATCAGGAAGCCATTTCGCCTATATTTTAACTCAACTGAAATTTGAACATGACACTTATTGGCTTCACATTGGGCAACACCCTTGGGTGTTATAGAATATTTTATTATTAAACTATGGAAGAAAATGATGGAGAAATTTTTGAAAAGTATTTTTCTGATATATAATTTGCTTTTGGTTGATTGATTCTTATTTGGTTTGTTGACCAGAAAAAAAAGATTCTTATTTTGTTTTAAAAATGAAACCGATATAAGATAAAATATGAAGATATTTTTCTATTTTACCGAACAATTTTGAAAAATCGCCAGTGACTATTCTTAAACATTTCACAGAGAGTATCGATGTCCTCATGAAGGATATCTCACAGTAGACATACATCATACATTGAAGTATAATATATTGGTAGATCTATATATTTTACTACTTATAAATAAGTTGTTAACAAGAGGAGCTTCGGGTCGTAAGAATATTTTTGAGTTATAGTTAACCGGTTGAATATTTGATGGGTTAGTATTCTATTTTGATGATCTAACAAACTTTTATGTAAAGAACCAGATAAAGGACCTGATGCGTAACCAGCACAATCAGTCAGGATGAACTCAAGAAATCTGGGCAGTGTACATTTGAACTCACAAGGAACAGTTTAGGGACCTGATCCCTTAACATTTTCACTGACGAAAGTACAAGTCAACTCTAGAGTTGGAAAGCTGTAACAGAAAAGTGACTGCTTGCAACTGTACTAGCTACAGTGCAGCAGTCACTTCTCATTGGTACCAACTAAGCACGGACATCCTTCTTGGGATGTCCTAGGGATATAATATCTTGTTTGAAGACAAACAAGATATTCACTTGAGCATTCACTAAACATTTTCTCAAGCATTGAATTGTTGCTATTACATTGAAGACTCAAGTGTGTCAAGAACAAGAAGACAACTCCACTAAGACGGACCAGTTTCACTACATGTTGTTAGGTGTCCTTAGTTGAGTTGTACTCTTGTATTTTGCTTTCCATTGTATCCTACTTGCTTTCTTAGAAGCCTTGTATTAGGAATCTTAAAACCATAAACCATCAGTGTTTGTATTGTGACTAGTGTAGTCATAAGTTAAAGTCTTTGTCACTAGTGAGTAACAAAGTGGCTTGTAATAAGTGTATCACAAGTTAGTGTGTCAAAGTCTTTGTAAGAGAGTCATTACAAAGTGGCTTGTAATAGTTGAAATTACAAGTTAGTGAAGTTGAAATCCTACCAGTGTAGGTCGTGGTTTTTGTCACCTTGAGTTGAGATTTTTCCACGTAAAAATCCTGTGCCTCTTTTACTTATTGTCTCTATCGATAACTCTGAGGGAACTGGTAAAGGACCAGGTCTCTTTACATTTTGTGGAGTCCTCGAAACTATCAATTGGTATTAGAGCAGGTTCTTTGTAAAAGGTTAACACCTAGAAAGGATCTCTAATGGCTGCTCCACCCAACTTTGAAGAAGGACAATCAACATATCGACCTCCTAGATTCAATGGTCAATATTACGGGTGGTGGAAAACTCGTATGCACGACTTTATAATGGCTGAAGATTCCGAAGTGTGGGATGTCACTTGTGAAGGTCTACATGTTTCTATGAAGAAGGTTGGAGAAGATGGACTATTGGTGCCTAAGACAAGGAAAGAATACAGTAAAGTTGATAGGAAGGTTGTGGAGAAGAACTTCCGTGCCAAGAAAATCTTGGTATGCGGTATAGGACCTGATGAGTACAATAGAATCTCAGCCTTCCAATCAACAAAGGAGATATAGGAAGCTTTGCAAACCGCTCACGAAGGAACAACTCAGGTCAAGCAGTCCAAGATTGACATGCTCACAACTGAGTACGAGCTGTTCCGAATGAAGGATGATGAGTCTATACAAGACATGCATACTAGATTCACATCCATCATAAATGAGCTTCACTCTCCAGGTGAAATAATTCCCAGAAACAAGCTGGTTCGGAAGATTCTGAGTGTCTTACCTGGTTCTTGGAAAAGCAAAGTGAATGTTATTAGTGAATCAAAAGACTTACAGACTCTAACAATGGATGAGTTGGTTGGGAATTTAAAGACACACGAGTTGAAGAAGAAAAAAGACAGTGAGAGAAAAGAACCTGGTTCTAAAAGCTGAAGAAAATGACTCAAGTGAAGAAGATGGCGACATGGCCTATCTTACTAAGAGATTTCAAAAGATGGTTTGAACGAATGGTGGTATACCAAGAAGAGGTAGTTCAAGCAAATCAAGGAACTATGATCTCTGCCACAAGTGTGGAAAACTTGGGCACTTCATCAAAGACTGTTCACTACTAAGCAGGAGCCCTACAAGCACAACGTTGAGAAGACAACCAAGAAGAACCAGGTTCCCGACAAACGATTCAGCCAGAAGAGTGCTGCTGATAATGTGTTGAAGCAAGCTCTTGCTGCCTGGGGAGATTCCTCTAGTGAATCAGAAGAGGAACTAGAAGCAGGTAATTGTTCTATGATGGCAATAGAGAACGAGGACAAGGAGTATGATTCATTGTTCGCGCTAATGGCTCGGTCCGATGATGATGAAGAGGGTGAAAATGATGAGGTAAATTTCAGGGATGTTCAGAGAAATTTGAAACCCTACTCCTCAAAAAAGTTAATGTCATTAGCAAATGTTCTTATTGATGCTTACTACAGCCTAGTTGATGATAAAGATTCTTTGACCTTAAAGCTAGGAGAAACTGAACAGTCTAGAGATGATCTAGTTGTTTGTGTGGTAGATTTAAAAGAAACCATAAGTGAGCTTGAAAAAGAAAAAGAATCTATAACCCGTAGACTAAACAATGTAGAAAATAAGAGAGACGACTTCATGGTGGTAGTTGTGGACCTAAAAGAGACCATAAGTAATTTTGAGAAAGAAAAGGAAGCACTAGGTGAAAAGACAAATAGTGCAAAAGATGAGAGAGATGATCTAACTGTAGTGGTAGTAAACCTGAAGGAAACAGTGGAGAACCTGAGCACTGAGAAGAATACTTTAGCTGAGAAAATCAATGTTGTTGGACAAGAAAGAGACGATCTTTTGGTGGTGATCACAGACCTAGAGGAAACAATTTAGGAACTCAAATTAGAACATAGGAAAGTGAGCACAGAAAAAAGGAAGGAGGTAGCTAGTGAGAAGTACGTTAAGCTTGAAAAGTAACTAACTGATGTCAAAACAAGCATGTGCTGTGAACTTGAGAAAAACAGGCAACTTCAAGCTGAAATGGTTAAACTAAAAATGGATCTTGATAAATCACTAAAATGGACCTGGTCCACAGATGTTGTCACTACCATGTACTTGAACAACAATGAAAACAGGCAAGGGATCGGGTTCCAAAAGGAGAAAATTCCTTACAATCCTCACAGCAAGTATGTCACTGTCCCAGACAACTGGCTCTGTACCCACTGTAGGAACAATGGGCACATTAAAGAAAGTTACCCTGCCAGAGTTCAATCTTTTCAGAAAAACAAAGTGTTTGCTGACAAAGTGACTCCACTAGGGGGACCAGTTCCCTCGAAGAAAAATAGATTCTTGCTGCTTGGACTAGAAGAGCTCTTATTCATACTTTTCCTAACTACAAGGGACCCGAACTTTTTTGGGTTCCTAAATCTAACTCTTAATTTTTATGTGCAGGGACCAGTGAGAGAAACAAGACTGCAATGGATCATGGACAATGGATGCTCAAAGCACATGAATGGGAACACCATGGATTTTCTCTCACTGAAAGCTCTACAAGGAAGAGATGTATCCTTTGGCAATGGAAAAAGGGGGTACATTCTCTGTGTTGGAAGGGTTGGAAGATCTCTTGAGCACTCAATTGAGAATGTGTACTATGTAGATGGTTTGAAGTATAATATCTTGAGTGTTTCATAAATCTGCGATAAAGGAAACAAAGTTGAATTCTTATCCAAAGTATGTACAGTTACTATCCTAGTAACTGGTGAAGTACTGTTGATAGCCAAGTGGCACAAGAACATCTATGTTGCTGACCATGAATCGTTGGAAGTCGGTGAGGTAAACTGCTTAAAGGCAGTTGATGATGATGTAGAACTGTGGCATAGAAGACTGGGTCATGCAAGCTTCTCTTTGTTGAATAAACTAATACAGAAGGACCTGGTTCGCGGTCTGCCTAACTCAAAGTTCAAGGAACAGAGAGTATGTGATGCATGTGCCAGAGGAAAACATGTGAAATCATATTTCAAGCCAAAGAAGGACATCAAAACCTCTTAAACTACTTCACATGGATCTGTGTGGTCCAATGAGGATTCCAAGCAGGGGTGGAAAGAAGTACATTTTCGTGATTGTGGATGACTACTCAAGATTCACTTGGACACTGTTTCGTAGCGCAAAAGATGAAACCTTTGAAGTATTTGTGACATTTGTCAAGAAAATCCAAGTGAAGATGGAGTTGAAAGTAGCTTGCATCAGACCCGACCATGGGACAGAATTTGATAATGCAAAATTTGATGATTTTTGCAATGAGGATGGAATCACTCACAATTTCTCAGCTCCAAGGACTCCTCAGCAAAATGGTGTGGTAGAAAGGAAATATAGAACTCTGGAAGACATGACACGAACAATGCTTATTGATAGTGGTATTGTAAAAAAATTCTGGGCTGAGGCAATCAACACTGCGTGCTATTTGGCGAACAGGTGCTTGATCAGGTCCCTCCTAAACAAAACCCTCTATGAGCATCTCAATGGAAGAAATCCAAAGATAACTCATCTGAGAGCCTTTGGATGCAAATGTTATGTCCTGAACAATGGGAAGGATCAACTTGAAAATTTTGATGCAAAAAGTGATGAAGGAATCTTTTTGGGATACTCCTCTCAAAGCTAAGCCTACAAAGTGTACAACAAGAGAACCCAATGTGTAGAAGAGAGTTTTCACGTGCTATTCAATGAGACACCTTCCCAAAACAAGGAAGGAAATATTGATGATCAAGGCAATGAACTACTTTTGGTTCCTGGAGAAATATCGGATGTCTCAAATGGCAAAGCTGACATGATGAGTCAGATGAGGTAAATAAGTGAAGGCAGTGCAACCACTTCCTCAAATACACATGAGGAACCTGGTACCCCAATTACTACTACTGAAGCTGAAGAAAGAGTTGGAGATGTCGTGCAAGGCACTCCACAGGTTGCGGAACAAGGAATGCAGGGAAATCCTTCTGATGTACCAAGTTCCTCCACTAACCAAATCCAAGCCCCAAATTGGAAACACAAAAGCTCTCACCCCCTTTATAACATAATCACTCCCCTTGATTCAGGAGTTCAAACTATATCCAAAACCAGAAACTCCCTAGCCTTTCCAGCCTTCCTATCCCAAATAGAACCAAAAAATATCAAGGAAGCTATGAAGGATGCATACTGGATCATTGCTATACAAGAGGAGCTGCACCAGTTTGAGAGAAACAAGGTTTGGCACCTGGTACCTCGACCCTCAGATAGAACCATCATAGGAACCAGGTGGGTGTTCAGGAATAAGCTGGATGAAAATGGAAACACCACAAGGAACAAAGCAAGGCTTATTGTTCAAGGATACAATCAGGAAGAAGGGATTGATTATGATGAGACATTTTCTCCTGTTGCTCGCATGGAAGCCATCCAGATTCTTATTGCTTTTGCATTTCATATGGAATTTACCTTGTTTCAAATGGATATGAAGAGTGCCTTTTCGAATAGTTTTCTCAAAGAAGAAGTATATGTTAAGCAACCTCTAGGTTTAGAAAGTCATATACACCCTGAGTATGTGTTAAAATTAGACAAAGCTCTGTATGGCTTGAAGCAAGCTCCTAGAGCTTGGTACGAGTGACTGTCAAAGTTTCTGCTGGACAATGGGTTCACTCGAGGAAAGATTGCAACACACTATTCCTGAAGAAACGGGGAAAGAACATGCTCATTGTTCAGGTGTATGTGGATGACATCATATTTGGGGCTACAACAGACTCACTGTGCAAGGAATTTGCCAAACTCATGGGCAGTGAGTTCGAGATGAGTATGATGGGGGAACTGAACTTCTTTCTAGGTCTTCAAGTGAAGCAGTCCACAAAGGGAACTTATATTAGTGAACATAAATACATCAAGGAGCTGCTGAAAATATTCGACATGGAGGAATCAAAAGTGATCGACACCCCCATTGCAGTTGCAACCAAGCTTGACATGGATGACTTTGGATCTCCTGTAAACCAAACAATGTACAGGGGAACCATTGGCTCTCTACTCTACCTCACTGCAAGTAGGCCAGATATTGTGTTTAGTGTGGGGTTATATGCCAGGTTTCAATCAAATCCTAATGAGTCTCACCTTAAGGCTGCCAAAAGAATCCTACGGTATCGCAAGGGCACATAAGACCTGGTTCTGTACTATCCCTCAGGTGACAATTTCAATCTTGTTGATTATGTTGACGCTGATTATGCAGGTTATCTAGTAGACAGGAAAAGCACCTCAGGAATGGCTCATTTCCTTGGGTCTTTCCTAATCTCATGGGGGACAAGGAAGCAAAACTCGGTGGCTCTCTCCACAGCCGAAGCAGAATATGTTGCAGCCGCATCTTACTGTGCTCAACTACGGTGGATCAAACAACAATTGGAGGATTTTGGGGTATACATTGACAGTGTGCCACTCCTATGTGATAATACCAGTGCCTTCAACATGGCAAAGAACCCGGTTCAACACAAGAGAACCAAGCATATTGGTGTGAGACATCATTTCCACCGAGACAATGTTGAAAAAGGGCACATATGCATGAAGTTTTGCTGCACTGAAGATCAGATTGCCGACATCTTTACCAATGCACTGAGCAGGGAGCACTTTGAGAAAAACAGAATGGCACAGGGGTTGCTAAGACCTAACTGAGGACATGGTTCCCTAGCATCGGCTATGAGAGTCACTCTTAGGTACAATGAGCTAAAGTGTTTTCTGACTAAGCCTAACTCACATTAATACCTTTGCAGGTAGACACGCATGGTGATTACATAAATTAAAGGTACGGCTCTGTAGAATAAAAGGAAGCTGAAAAACTTTTTCAAGAAATATGTACAGGCCCTGGTTCCTGTACCACAGGTCAGTAGTTATGTGTTTTCTATGCCTCTCTCAAAAAGTAACAAATTAATTACTGCTGCCACATCATCCGATTTTTTAGTGTCTATGTCCATCACGTCCATCTCTCAAATCCTTTAACTCTTTCTGCACGTTTTCTCTTCCCAAAACACCTACCGTCATTTTCTTTTTGAACTCGTTCCTCTTTTCCCTCATTATTACACCTTCCTTTTATCAAGCTCCTTCTTCTCTAACCGCTCAACATCATCTTCACACACTCTCTCTCTAAAAATCATACTCCCTTCTACATTATAAGTCTTTCTACCTCCCACAAAAATGGCAAATGAGAACTCACCCTCTCTCTCTCCTAGCACTGACTCCAACCCCGTTCCAGCGGAGGTTTAGTCCTCCTCTCTCCCAGACGTCATCATCCATGCACCTGATTCCTCTTCCCTACCTACTGATGTTTCTCCTTCTCCAAAACCCACTGATTCTCCCTCGTCTGAACAACCAAAAGAAGCCCCAGCAAATGACCTTCCTCAGACATCTGAAGCCTCTGAGGATGACCCTTACCAGTATCTCAACTCCTCTCTCCTTGGATCCACGGCTCCCTTGGAGTCTCCTGAAAAAGAAGCGACTAAGAACATTATGGTCATTGCTTCTGAGAGTCTTCCCTCTAAAGGAGCTTCTTCCCTTCCTGAACCTCAAGGGGAAGAACCTCCATTCCTAGGAGATGAAGGGACCCTGGTCTTGTTTGAATCCCCGGTTCATGAGTCTATAAAAGAGAAGTCTGGTGAGGAACCTGGTTCTCCTCTCCCAGAAACCAACCAGGAACCTATCTTCTATACTCCTCCTCTAGAGTCCGTTCCTCCTATCTCCGAGCCTACTAACGAGGATGATGAGGACGAGATGGTCCTGAGTGCTCGCTTTAAGCTTCGCCAGAAAATGCTTACTCCTGAATCACCTGCCAAGCGACCATCCACACGGTTGCAAAAGAAGGAGGCCTTTGACTCTGCTCTGGAAAAGAGCAAGAAAAGCAGTAAAAAGAAGAAGAATAGACTGATGAAAGAGGGGAAGAAGGTGGTGATGGATGACGATATTCTTGTGGTTGAGGTGGAAGAGGATTCAGAAGAGGAACCAATTTCCTTGGTAACAAGAAAATCTCACTCTAAAAAGTCAGTGGCTGGAGTTGTGGATAAAATGGCAAAGAAAACAACGTGTGTCGCTTGTGAAAAGCAGTGGAAAGCTCAAGCGAGATGAAGTTGGTGAAGCTAGTGTTCAAGAGTCTGTGGCTGTAGAATGTTCTAAGGGAAAGTCTGTTCAAAAGTCAGGAAAAAGAAAAAGAGAAATAGAAACTGTTGGGGGACCAGGTTCAATGCAAACAATACCAAGTGACAGTGGCAAGTGGCAAGAGAATGTGAGGAGTCAGAGGGTGTTATTGGGTCATATGTTTGACCCAGAGATTTGCGAGATGGCTGGAATGCGCCAAATTGTAGCCATGGTTGAGTTTCAGAAGTGGTACCATCTCTTCAATGTGAGTGTGCTCAAAGTGTATGAGGATGCGGTGAAAGAATTTTATGCATCCCCATTCACAACTGCTGAGGATCATATTTTTGTTCTAGTGGAAGGAGTCGACATTATTTTTGACGACGCTGCTCTGGGAACAGTTCTTCAAGTTCCATCTAGGGGAATGTCTTTTGTAAAAACTAATGCTACTACTTGTGAGGGAGACTTTCGGCGAGCCATTGTTAAGACGGGTATAATTCAGTAGAGGGAACAGGTCCACAAGAAAGCTATGCTCCCTGTTTACCAGCTTTTGTTCGAAGTGGTAAATAAGGTACTTCTCCCCCGTGCTGAAAGGAGATCAATTGCCTCCAAGGCTGATTTGACATTGATGCAGGCCCTTGATTCCTTCACCCCTATAAACTTGCCTACTCTTATGATTGAACACATGAGGAAAGTGGTGAATGTCAAGGATGGTAATCACGGGCTCCGGTATGGTTTCCTACTTACTCGGGTATTTGAGTTCTACAAAGTGCCTGTTCAAAACCCTCGAGTAGGGACCTGCAAGTAGACCTTCTCCAAGACGACCTTAGAGGAATGTGAATGTTTTCAGAAACATGGGGGTATCATTTCTACAATATCCCAATTGATCAATGCGTTGAATGATGCAAATGAGGTGATCGGGGAGTTGAAGGCTCAAATTGCTATTTTGGAGACTCAGTTGAGTCAAGCCTCTGGGGGATCTGGTGCTGTTAATCCTTCAAATAAAGATGTTGTCCGCTTGACCAAAGAGAACACTGAGCTTAGGCAACAGGTAGAGAACCTGCGGGAGAAACTTATGGAGGAACAAATGTCTGCAAATGCCCGCATGGATTTGGTTCTCAAGACTCTAGTTGTCTCTCCTCCAAGCCTTCCTCTTCTAGTTCCCCCTAGGATTCCGTCAATGTCCAGTCTTTGTCTATTTTTGATGATGTTTGTGGTTGGTAATACTTATTTTGTTTTTTTCTGTTTGGTAATTGGATCCTACCTAGCTGCTCCCGTTCTCAAAAGTCCAAATTAAGTCTTTGCTATCCCAAACAAAGACTTCTCTGTATCTAACAACTCTTTTGGTATGAATGATTCAACTTCTTAATGTTCTGCATAATGCCTACTTGCCTCTTCCTTCTGTTTTCTATCATGTTGGTGCACACATAGGGCATGAGTTAGCTTTGTTAGACTTCTTTATGCTTTCTGTCTGATTGTGACTTTTTATGATGCCAAAAGGGGGAAGATAACATTGATAAATAAGAACAATTGATGGTAGGGCGTAAGGGGGAAACACACAGACAGAGGGAACAATATGGGTCCTGGTCTTGTATCTGGTTAAGTTAGACTATATAACTGTTCATCAATTATAAAATTTTGTCATCATCAAAAAAGGGGAAATTGATGGGTTAGTATTCTGTTTTGATGATCTAACAAACTTTTATGTAAAGAACCAGATAAAGGACCTGATGCGTAACCAACACAATCAGTCAGCATGAACTCAAGAAACCTGGGCAGTGTACATCTGAACTCACGAGGAACAGTTTAGGGACCTGATCCCTTAACATTTTCACTGACGGAAGTACATGTCAACTCTACAGCTGAAAAGCTGTGACAGAAAAGTGACTGCCTGCAACTGTACACGCTACAGTGCAATAGTCACTTCCCATCGGTACCAACTAAGCATGGGCATCCTTCTTGGGAGGTCCTAGGGATATAATATCTTATTTGAAGACAAACAAGATATTAACTTGAGCATTTACTAAACATTCTCTCAAGCATTGAATTGTTGCTCTTGCATTGAAGACTCAAGTGTGTCAAGAACAAGAAGACAACTCCACTAAGACGGACCAGTTTCACTACATGTTGTTAGGTGTCCTTAGTTAAGTTGTAATCTTGTATTTTGATTTCCATTGTATCCTACTTGCTTTCTTAGAAGCCTTGTATTAGGAATCTTAAAACCATAAACCATCAGTGTTTGTGTTGTGACTAGTGTCACACCTACTTTTTCCACTACCCCCCCGGATTGATGAAGGGTAGAAAGGGAGTTTTTCCACTTTAAGTGACATTATTCAGATTTGAGATTTATTTTAGTTTTCAGAGCCGCCACCCGANCGGAGTGCACTTGTTTGTCTTTTGGACACATTATAACTACGCCACATGAAATGCACCCGTAATTACAACATGTGATTTTTATTATAATTTGAAGTTGAGGACGGGGACATGAGTTGTCGCACCCGAGTGTAGATTAAGTAGTCAAGACTATGATCGTGACGGTTTTATAATGCCTATTTGAGGCGCTGTATGAGTATTCTTTAGGTTTTTCTATTTGAAATAATATTTTAGTTTTTAAAATTAATTAGGACGTTTATGGATTTATCTTAGACAAGTTACGATGGCGTACACTTGTTTGTCTTTGGACACATTGCAAACACGTTACATGAAATGCACCCGTGATTGCTATGTGCAATTTTATTTATTATTTGGAGTATAGGGTCGGGGGCATGAGTTGCCACTCCTGAGCGTGGATTATGGTGATTTTGGAATAATATATTATTCTTTACCAAATTTTTCCAAAACTAAAGGCATCATTCTACCTAGAGGATTGCCTAAAATGATATTAATTAGCCTAAAGGACAGCATATTCTGG
>ML319461.1:0-58571 GCA_005239505.1 Nicotiana paniculata | reverse complement strand
TACACATTACTACGCTACAAGGCTCTACATTTTACTACGCTATAAGGGTCTATATTTTACTACACTAAAAAGGTCTAGATTTTACTACGGTAAAAAATAATCTAAACTAAACATGAACAACAAATAAATTTAATTACTAATAAAACACAAAACGGCATGAAACACATATATATAAAAATAATTATTAAGTCCGGATAAATTTAACATACTAGTTTCGCAAAAAAATAACACAAAACGAATCGGATAAATTTAACACACTAGTTTCGCAAAAAAATAACAAAAAACGAAATAGAACACATACAAATCAAAATATATGCATTATTATTAAAGTTTCAACATATAATAAAACGAAATACCTCGAATAAATTGAAATTTTGACTCCGAAAATGTGTATCAACAATAATACGATGCTCTACTCGAAAGTGGGACCAAACCTCTTCAAGTTTTATGTGACGGGGGGGACCCAATTTTTATTTTTATTTTTAAAATGGGAAGAATCGGGGTGGGGACCAAATGAAGAAGAAGAAGATTAAAAAATGGGGGAAGGAGGATGGGGACTCTCCTAAACACGGCGGCACATTTCCCTAGAAAAATAGGTATAACGCCGGGTACTATGGCGTTATACCTGTCTGTCAGAAATTTCAGAGGGTATAACGCCACACTATGTGGCGCTATACACTAACGGTACAGTTACCGTTAGTATATAGCGCCACATAGTGTGGGGTTATACATAATTCGGTTCTATATTTTTTTTTTGACTTATTTTTGTTTTATTTGTCCAATTTTGCCTAATTGGGTTTCGTGTATTTGGAAAAGAATCTTTGGTAATGTCCAAACACTAATATCCTTAACAGAAAGTCAAAATGTCAAATCCCTTTCGCAAAACAATGAAAGCGAACCATGAATATACTAATCTTCAATTTACATGATAAAAGATAATGACATGAGTTGAGACAAGCATAATCAGCGATATTTACATCATATTGGGTTTAAAGTTGGAAAAAATGAGTGAACGTTATCCAAAGAATATTCAATCACTATGAGATTCGTTAAATGAAACATAGATGTATAGCTAAGTGTCTACATCCAATTTGCCAAGTACCTTTCACTAATGCCTAAATAGTAAAATGATAAAAGAACTTTATATTTTGGTCTTCCTCGATCTTTTAACTGCTTTTATCTTATGGTGTACCTAGTTCATAAAAATTCAAAAAATCGAACTAAATTGTCACGATCTGAATTTCTACTATCGGGACTGAGATGACGCCTAACATTTCACTTGCTAGACAAGCCAGTATTAAAAATTCAAAACACAATAATCTTAAAACTTGTAGCGGATTACTACAATTTAACACATGATGAATTAACAAGGAAACATAAATTCATAATAACAACACCGTATATATTATATACCTCTATCCAAGAACTGGAGTCATAACTCACAGAGTTCTATGATTTATCTATAAATATTTGGCTAAAGGAAAATACAACTGTTTATGAGTTCAAAGAAAACAGTAAAATGACAGGTAGAAGGGGACTCCAGGGTCTGCGGACGTCGGCAGATCTACCTTGGGTCTCCTATGTGGTGAAGTCAGCTGCAAATCTTAGAATCAGCTCGGACCGATACCTGAATCTGCACAGAAAGTGCAGAGTGCAGTATCGGTACAACCGACCCCATGTACTGGTAAGTATCGAGTCTAACCTCAGCGAAATAGTGACGAGGCTAGGACAAGACACCCACAAACAACCTGTACAATAATATCATACATGTAGCAATAACAACAATAGGAGAGAATAAGACATGAAGTATTGGGAAGGGACATGCTGAGGGGTTCACATCGTAAGAAATCAAAAACAAAGATATAACTGGACAAATCAGAATGCCTTAAACAGATAAAACAAGTAGGAACGGTAAAAGAAACTGCACGGAATCACCCTTCGTGCTTTTACTCTAAAACTCACCGTATGAAATAATGCAATGGCACGACATCACCCTTCGTGCTTTACACTCTTCCACACCATATGAAATAATGCAATGGCACAGCATCACCCTTCGTGCTTTACACTCTTCCTCACCATATGAAATAATGCAATGGCACGACATCACCCTTCGTTCTTTACACTCTTCCTCACCAATCAAAGACCAGTAATAACGGATAGATAGAAATATCAAGGAAAAGTCAGTATTTCATCAATACTTAATACCATAATATCAATCTCAACCTTGAGCCAATATTCAACAGTTACCAAATCTCAGAAACCGGATATAAGTTGCCCAACATCACAAATGGCTACGCTAAGCATGAACAATATGATTAAAGACTACTGCAATTGCAAGAATAGGACTCACTCGCATGCTATGACTCGACAACAACATATAAGTGCTCGTCACTTCACCTATATATTGTACTCAACAACCAAACACGTAGCAAAAAAAAAAAAAAAAACTAATCCCTCAAGACAAAGTTAGACACGACACTTACCTCGCTCCAAATGCCAAATCAAAGCTCAACCACCACTTTTCCTCTAGATTCCACCTCCAATCCACCCGTATCTTATCACAATTAGCTTAATAGCATCAATTTTTGCTAAAGAAATCAATCTCAATACACAATTATAATTTTCCCAAATTTTCCTTCAAAAGTCAAAAATCGACTCGGGCCCGCTTGGTCAAAACTCGAGGTTCGGACCAAAATTCATTTACCCATTCACCCCCGAGCCCGAATATGTAATTAGTTCCGGAATCCGACCTCAAATCGAGGTCTAAATTTCCAAATTTGCAAAATTTTCAATTCCCCCAAAATTCATAAATTCTACCCTTAAAGAACAAGATTTAAGACTAAGATTTCAATTAGTGATAATGGAAATTGAAGAAAACGAGTTAAGAAGTGCAAACCTATGATTTGGAGGTGAATTCCCTCTTCAAAAATCTCCATAGGTCGAGTTCTAGTGAAGAAAAATAAAATTTGGGACGAAATCCTGTTTTTGTTCTGTTTTGAAAATCACTGGACAAGTCTTCATCGTGTTCGCAAGAGACCCGTCACGATCGCGATGCACAACGGCAAGAAAGTCCTTCGCGCTCACGAAGAGTTGCACGCGTTCGCGTAGGTATGTCCCCCCTGACCTTCGCGTTCGCGAGCCTAGGCCCTCGTTCGCGTAGACCAACTCGAAGATTCCCAGCCCCCCTCCAATACACTACGTGTTCGCGTCTAGCCAGTCGCGTTCGCGAAGAGCAAACCCCCCAATGCTCCGCGTTCGCGACCAAGGCCTCGCGTTCATGTAGAAAAAATCCATCCCCAGTCCAGCTCGCACTTCACGATCACGAAGCACAAAATGTCAGCACACCAGAAATAGAAACACACCAGATTTTTCTAAGGGAAAATCATCCCGTAGCCTATCTGAAACTCCCCCGAGCCCTCCGGGGTCCAACCCAAACATGCATACAAGTCCAAAAATATCATACGAACTTTCTTGTGCGATTAAATTGCCAAAATAACACCTAACACTATGAATTTAGCACCAAAATATATGAAATTCTCAAGAACACTTTAAAGTTTCTATTTTCTCAACCAAAAGTCCGAATCACATCAAATCAGTTCCGTTTCTCACCAAATTTTACAGATAAGGTATAAATATCATAATGGACCTGTACCGGACTTCGGAACCAAAATACGGGCCCGATACCAACAAGATCAAACATTAAGCAGTTTATTTAAAATTATAAATTTTCAGTCTTTTAATATTAGTCAAAAAATCATTTCTCGAGTTAGGGATATCAGAATTTGATTCCGGGCATACGCTCAGGTCCCATATTTTACTACGGACCTACCAGAACCGTCGTAATATGGTCCGAGTCTTTTTACTCAAAATGTTGATCGAAGTCAACTAAAATCACTTTTAAAGGCCAAAAATTATTATTTCTTCAATTTTCCACATAAAAGCTTTCGGGATACACACCTGGACTGCGCACACAAATCAAGGAGGGTAAAAAGGAGATTTTATGGATAAAAAACGCAGAATAGAGTTTTAGCGCATAAGATGACCCCTTGGGTCATCACAATCTCCACCTCTAAAATAATCGTTCGTCCTCGAATGGACATAGAAAAGTACTAGAACTGACGAATAGGTGGGGATATCTACTTTGCATGTTCGACTCGGACTCCCAAGTAGCTGCCTCAACAAGCTTACCTCTCTACTACATTCGAACCGAAGGATAACTCTTCGACCTCAACTGACAAACATGCCGGTCTAAAATAGCTACCAGCTCCTCCTCATAAGTCAAATCCTTGTCCAACTGGACAGAGCTGAAATCTAACACATGGGACGGGTCACCATGATACTTCCGGATCATGGACACATGGAATATTGGAAGAACTGACGATAACCCTGGAGGCAACGCAAGCCTATAAGCCACATCTCCCACTCTATCGAGAATCTCAAAAGGCCCGATGTACCTAGGGCTCAACTTGCCCTTCTTCCCATACCTCATGACACCCTTCATGGGTGATACCTGAAGCAATACTCTCTCCTCGACCATGAATGCCACATCACGAACTCTGCGGTCGGCATAACTCTTTTGCCTGGACTGAGATGTACGAATTTGATCTTGTATAATCTTGACCTTGTCCAAGGCCTCCTGTACTAGATCAGTACCCAACAGCCGAGTCTCCCCCGGCTCAAACCACCCAACTGACGACCTGCACCGTCTACCATATAATGCCTCATAGGGAGTCTTCTGAATGCTCGACTGGTAGCTGTTGTTGTAGCGAACTCTGCAAGGGGAAAGAAATGATCCTACAATCCTCCGATGTCTATAACACAAGCGCGGAGCATATCCTCTAAGATCTGAATAGTACGCTCAGACTGTCTGTATGTCTGAGGATGGAATATTGTTCCCAACTCAACCCGCGTACCCAACTCACACTGGGAGAGATAAACTGCGTACCTCGATCAGAAATGATAGACGCGGGCACACCGTGAAGACGGACGATTTCCCGAATATAAATCTCTGCCAAACATTCCGAAGAATAGGTAACTGACACAAGAATGAATTGCGCTGACTTAGTCAGCCTAACCACAATGACCCAAACGGCGTCGAACTTCCTCTGAGCTCATGGGAGTCCAACAACAAAGTCCATAGTGATACGCTCCCACTTCCACTCAGGAATCTGTATCTGCTGAAGCAAACCACTGGGTCTCTGATGCTCGTACTTCACCTGCTGACAATTCAGGCACCAAGCTACATAAACAACTATATCCTTTTTCATCCTCCTTTACCAATAATGCTGCCGCAGGTCCTGATACATCTTGGCAGCGCCCGAGTGAATAGAATACCGAGAGCTGTGAGCCTCCTCAAGTATCAACTCATGAAGCCCATCAATATTAGGCACACACACGCGACCCTGCATCCTCAAAACTCCGTCATCTCCAACGGTAACCTGCTTGGCACCACTGTGCCGAACTGTGTCCCTAATGACAACCAAATGATGGTCGTCATACTGATCTCTGATACTCAAATAAAGGAAGACCGGGCGACTGTGCAAGATAGAACACGGCTGGGCTCTGAAATATCCAACCTCACAAACTAGTTGGCGAAAGTCTGAACATGTGAAGCTAGCGTCCTCTCACCGACTGGAATGAACGCAAGGCTTCCCATACTCACTGCCTTCCTACTTAACGCGTCGGCTACCACATTGACCTTTCATGGATGATACAATATGGTGATATCATAGTCTTTCAATAGCTCCAACCACCTCCTCTGCCTCAATTGAGATCCTTTTTCTTGAACAAATACTGAAGGCTGCGATGATACGTGAAAACCTCACACGACACACCATAAAGATAGTGCCTCCAAATCTTTAGCGCGTTGCAATGGCTGCTACCTCTAAATCGTGGACAAGGTAATTCTTCTCATGAACCTTCAACTTCCGATACGCGTATTCAATCACCTTTCCCTCCTGCATCAATACTGATCTGAGTCCAACACGGGAGGCATCACAATATATCGTGTAGGATCCTGAATCTGATGGTAATACCAACGCCGATGTTGAAGTCAAAGTTGTCTTGAGCTTCTGAAAGCTCTCCTCACACTCGTCCGACCATCTGAACGGGGCACCCTTCTGATCAACCTGGTCAACGGGGCTGCTATAGATGAAAACCCTTCCACAAATCGACGGTAATAACCCACCAAACCCAAGAAGGTCCTCATCTCCATAGCTGAAGTGGGTCTAGGCCAATTCTGTACTACCTCAATCTTCTTAGGATCTACGTGAATAACCCCTGCTGATACGACATGGACCAAGAAAACGACGGAATCTAACCAAAACTCGCACTTCAAAAATTTAGCATACAACTGACTGCCCCTCAAATTCTGGATCACTATCCTGAGATGCTGCTCATGCTCCTCCCGACTGCGAGAGTATATCAAAATGTCATCAATAAACACAATCACAACTGAATCTAGATAAGGTTTGAACACTCGGTTCATCAAGTCCATAAATGTTGTTGGGCATTGGTCAACCCAAAGGATATCGCCAGAAACTCATAGTGTCCATACCGAGTACAAAAGGTTGTCATAGGGACATCGGATGCCCTAATCCTCAACTGATGGTAGCCATATCTCAAATAAATCATCAAAAACACCTTTGCATCCTGAAGCTGATCAAATAAATCATCAATCCTCGACAACGCATAATTTTTCTTGATATTGACTTTGTTCAACTGCCGATAATCGATACTTATCCTCATAAACCCATCCTTTTTCTTCACAAATAACACCGGTGCACCCAGGGGGAGACACTAAGTCTAATGAAGCCCTTATCAAGCAAATCCTGCAACTTTTCTTTCAACTCTTTCAACTCTGATGGGGCCATCCGGTATGGTGGAATAGAAATAGGTTGAGTGCCGGGAGCCAAATCAATGCAAAAGTAAATATCCCTATCGGGTGGCATCTCCGGCAGGTCTGCAAAAAATACCTCTGGAAACTCACGAAAAACAGGCACTGAATCCATAGAGGGAACCTTAGCACTGGAATCCCGAACATAAGCCAAATCGGCCAAGCACCCCTTCTCGACCATACACCGAGCCTTCATATAAGAAATAAACCTGCTGGTAGAATGTTTAGGAATCCCTCTCCACTCTAATCATGGAAACCCCTGCAAGGCTAATGTCATTTTCTTGGCGTGACAGTCCAAAATAGCGTGATAAGGTGACAACCAATCCATGCCCAATATAACATCGAAATCAACCATATCAAGGAGCAGAAGGTCTACACTAGTCTCAAGACTCCCAATAGTGACCACACATGAATGATATACACGATCTACGACAATATCATCCCCCACAGGTGTGGACACATATACAGGGGCACTCAAAGAATCACGGGGCACAACCAAATATGAAGCAAAATAAAATGACACATAGGAGTAAGTAGACCCCGGGTCAAATAGAATTGAAGCATCCCTACTACAAACTAAAACAGTACCTGTGATAACATTATTAGATGACTCAGCCTCAGGCCTGATTGGAAAGGCATAACATCGAGGCTGGGCCCCACCACTCTGAATCATATCCCTGGGATGGCCTCTAGCTGGCGGGCCTCCACCTCTAACAGCCTGACCTCCACCTCTAACAATCTGACCCCTACCTCTAACTGTCTGACCCCTGCCTCTAGCTGGCTGAGCAGGCGGCGCAACTACTGGTGCCGGAATCATGGCATGAGAACTCTGATGCTGTGAACTGCTCGACGCACGAGGGAAATATCTAGAAATATGCCTCGGATCACCACAAGTATAACAAGACTTCGGTTGCTGGCCGGCAAACTGACCCTGTCGACCTGAATAACCACCCTGAAAACTCTGAAGGGGAGGTGCATTGTAGGCTGGCTAATCAGAATAAGGCATATACGAGTCACGACCACCTGGGGCACCGTAAGATGCCTGGAGCGCTGAATGAAATGTCCTGGGAGGATGGCCTCCACCATAGGTAACCCCGCCTCCAGATGAGGCACCGCTGAATCCACCAGAATGACGAGGTCTCTTGTTCGACCCCTGAACTCCCTGTCCAAGAACCATCTTAACTCGTCTATCAACATTAGCCGCATCCTGGAAAGAAATCTCACTCCCTGTCTCCTTAGCCATCTGCAATTAAATAGGTTGAGCAAGACCCTCGATAAACCTCCTCACCCTCTCTCTCTCTATCAATGGGGAGAAAAAGAATAGCATGACGGGCGAAGTCCTCAAAACGAGTCTCATACTGAGTAACAATCACGCTCGAATTGACGGCGGCGCTCCTCCCTCAAGGTGATAGGCAGAAACTTCTCTAAGAGGAGATATGAGAACTGGTCCCAAGTAAGAGCAGGCGACCCAGCTGGTATGGTCAATAAATAATCCCTCACCATTTCTTGGCGGAACCAGTCATTTGAAAAGCAACAAAGTCGACCCCAATGGTCTCCAATATACCCATGTTCCGAAGAACCTCGTGACAACTATCAAGATACTCTTGGGTATCCTATCAAGTAGCACCACTGAAACAAACTGAAAAGAGCTTGGTAAACCTATACAACCTCTACAAAGCCTCATAGGACATAGCTGACCCATCAACGGGCTGTGCCGCAACAACCGGCTGAACTAATCCGACTGGATGGGCTGCTGGAGTCTGAAACTGGGGAGCCATCTGCTCCAGAGTGTGAGTAGCAGGAGTCTGGGTTCCTCCTCCAGCCTGAGTATGGCTGGTGCCATGGGAAATGCGCCAGTATGGGCCACAGTCTCCATAAGGCCCACTAATTGGACCAAGGTATCCTGGAGCACTAGGGTGGCAATGAACCCCTTCGAGATCTGAGCTGGTCCGGCAAGAATAGTCTGAGCTGGAACCTCCTCATCGAACTCTACCTGAGGATCCACAGCTTGGGCTGCTGCTCGGGCTCTGGGCTGAGCCTTGACTCTGTCCCGGCCTCTGGCACGGCCTTGGCTCGACCTCTACCCCTCGTAGGAGCTGCTGCTGGAGGCTCTGGCTGTTGATCAATGGAAGAATCGGTACGTGTTCTCTCCATCTGCGAGAGAATAAGAATAGGAGAGTTCAATCAATATTGAGATAAGTACAGACGTCTCCGTACCGATCCCAGACTCTACTAAGCTTGTCCGTGAATTGATACCTAAGAAACCTAGTGCTCTGATACCAACTTGTCACGACCCAAATTCCCACCGTTTGGACCGTGATGGCGCCTAACGTTTCACTTGCTAGGCAATCCAATAGTAGAAATTCAAAACACAATAATCTTAAAACTTGCAGCGGATTACTATAATTTAACACATGATGAATTAATAAGGAAACAGAAATTCATAATAACAACATCGTATATATTATATACCTCTACCCATGATCTGGGGTCATAACTCACAGACTTATATGATTTATCTATAAATATTTGGCTAAAGGAAAATATAATTGTTTATGAGTTCAAAGGAAACAATAAAATGACAGGTAGAAGGGGACTCCAGGGTCTGCGAACGTCGGCAGATCTACCTTGGGTCTCCTACGTGGTGAAGTCAGCTGCAAATCTCAGAATCAGCTCAGACCGATACCTGAATCTGCACAGAAAGTGCAGACTGAAGTATCAGTATAACCGAGCCATGTACTGGTAAGTGTCGAGCCTAACCTCAGTGAAGTAGTGACGAGGCTAGGACATGACACCCACAAACAACTTGTACAATAATATCTACATGTAGCAATAACAGCAATATGAGAGAATAAGACATGAAGTATTCGGAGGGGAAATGCCGAGGGGTTCACATTGTAACAAATAAAAAACAAAGATATAACCGGACAAATCAAAATGCCTTAAACAGATAAAATAAGTAGGAACGGTAAAAGAAACTACATGGCATCACCCTTTGTGCTTTTACTCTCAACCTCACCATATGAAATAATAAAATGGCACGACATCACTATTCGTGTTTTATACTCTTCCTCACCGTATGAAATAATTCAATGGCATGGGATCACTGATGATATGCTATAATTACGTATTTTAGTCGCTTATTACACTGTAATTTATTGCACTTTAATTGAGTTTGAGTTTTAATCGTTGGTGCTTTGCACTAATTGTGTGTTTTATGCCTTGTATGAGTGATTCCGAGCTATGTAGGTGTTATGAAATGAATTCAAGTAATTTGGAGATTTGAATTCTGAATAAAATCCCAAGTAATTAAGCCGGGATCGTTTTCGGGGATCAATGGATGATAGTTAAGAACGAACGAAGAATCGAGTAGGCATATTGTGCATTGTATAATAAAATGCACATAAGGCTTATTTTATAAACCCATTTTGGCTGAAAAATATATTGTTGGAAAGCTAACTCAAAGGGATACAACTTTCTTGTTTTACATTTTTCCAAATACCAAACATAAGAGGGTGAAATATGCACGACAAGTGCGCGACCGCACACTGGCCGCGGATGTGAGGAAAAAATTGGCCAAAATCTGCGGCGAAATCGACTGTTGAATCCGCGGCCGCGGACGTTCTTACCCGTAAAAGTGCCCTTTTTAGCATAGGAGAAGGTATAATTATTTGGGCCCAGCCCTACTTGGTATATTTACATAGAAAATGGTATTTTGAGGACTTTTGACACACTTTAGACCTGAGGAGACAAGAACACGCTAGGAGCAAGGCGGAGAATTATTCTACGAATTTTTCACTTCCTTCTTCCTATTTTCATTATTGGTTATGAACTCTAGTTGTTTACCCTGAAAATAGTATTAACAATTATACTTGATTTTGTGGTTCTAAAAATATGTGGTTTATCTTAATACTAGTTATTCTATAGGAAGTGTTAAGTGTGAGTTAGAAAAGTAAGATATGCAAACCAATGTTGTCACAGAGCTGGGCCTCGAGCTGGCTGGAATAGGGGGCCTCGAGGTTTAGCTAGGGCAGCTAATAATGAGCAATCGATGAAGAAATAATAATATTTGGGGCCTCGGGGATAGCCTTTTACGGCTAATGATGGGAAATAAATGAAGAACAATAAATGAAGAGAATAAGTAAAGAGAAATAATCTATAGAGTAATTATTGAGAAAGAAAAGCAAAGAATGTTCTGTTGTATTCAATATTCATGTGTGTTACAAAACGATTGGGGTCCCTTTTATATAGGAGGGGGAATCCCAACATAGAACATGTCTAATTATGACAAGGAAATGCTATTGGTACAGCTGTATAATGGCGCAGTACGAACTTGTACTATTCTTGCAGACCTGGTCAGCTTTAACCACGTGTCCTTGGGAATTTTCCGCCTTTCCACGACGATCATCAATTCGTACTGCTCCGAGGTTGACCACAGTGAACCTTCAATATGCTCCCTCGAGGGGTGTACCTCGGGGTCAAACTTCAAATTCCGCTACGAGCTTCTCGAGGCCGGGCTTGGAGTGCCACAGTGGTCTCAAAATCAGACTCCCCGATTTTGGCTGTATAGAAATAGTCCCCACGTTTCTTAGAATGAAATGATAAGAAATGATCCTGAATTCTTGCCTCTTCGATATCCTCGTTTTGACGTCAGCCACGTGAGATCATTAAATGAATGTGGCAGAAAGGTTGTACATGAGTCTTGTCAACACGGTTCTCGAAAAGCCCACGAACTGTCATTGGTAGCCCTTTCAACTCCTTCAACATGCTTAGATGACTCCTATAAATACTTCAATTCTTTGCCTTATACACTTTTACAACATCTTCAAACCTTCTAATCTTCATCAACAGTTCCGTTTTCAACCTCTTTCCATGTTCATCTCTGCATCAGCTCTCTCTACTTACTTTGAAATTTTATCACAACCATGGATAAAACTTCTAAGACCATCCTCAAAAAGAGAAATCCCTTAATTCGTCACGCTTATCTAAGAGAAAAACAGCTGCACCTCCCCGTATTGAGGAGTGTATTCTTGGGCCCTTCGAGACGTCCTCCAATTTCAAAATCGATAAACCTTCCTCGGTACCGGGCCGATGTGAGCCCATGTCTCGGTACATTAGTCTAATAACCGACATAGGTAAGGTAAAAATAGGTTGGCAGTGAGGGGAGGCGGTACAATTAGAGAGCCCTTCATTGGAAGAGGATATAACTACACACAAAGTTGGTTTCCTCAGCATATATACATATCCCTTTACCTTAGGTCCTGTAAATTCTTCTTCTCTACCGATTGACTCGGTGATCCTCGATTTTTGTCAACAATATCGAGTGACGCTTGGTCAAATTTACCCCTCTTTTTGTAGAATCGTCTATTTGATTAGATATTTCTCGAACATGGTCGAGGGGATTCCTTTAACCCTTGATCATCTAATTAGATTGTATAGCCCTCGTCTCTATCGAGGGGGCCTAGTCAAACTGCAGCGTCGATCTACCAAAGCATTTTTTTGCCAGCATCAACAAAGATAAATACTGGGGGTAGATGGGCCGCTTTATTCGAGTCAGGACTTTGGACCTCATCCCTACCGAGAAGATGCCATTCCCTGAGGAATGGAACATGAGACGTAAGTGTCGTTACACCGAGCATGTTTTATCATCTGAATGTCATTTTTCCCCTTTTGAACTAATTCCTTTCTTTTTTGAATTGATTCTCTTCTGGTTGCGTAGCCACCATGTGGTTCCCAGGCGCGGTCAAGGACCTCCCGGGCTGGGTTAAACTCTTAGACTCTCATATGACAAGCGCGTTTGGCGTGATTTGGCCAAGACTCGATGGGAGGCCAAAAATCATTGTACGCCCTCACCACTGTCACTTCTAAATTCCTTATAAATAGATTTCTTGGCGGTATGTTTGATATTTTATGCTTGTGTAGGCCTCGGGGAAGCCGTTTCAATGAGACCACATCCTCCTAACAAAAAGGAGACCCAAAAACCCGCCAAAGACAAAAAGAGAAAGAAGGAGACGCCGACGGAGTCCCGGAAACCAAAGAGAACTAAGGCTCGAAAGCCTAGGGCCTGCAACGGTCCTAACTCCGACAACTGCTGAGGGTCTTCAAGATGAGGACGAAGGCGATGACCGCTGCCCACTGGTACTTAGGACAAAATGAAGGGCTGATGCTTCGAAGGTTGCTAGGCAGAAGACTACCGAGTCAAAGGTGGCCGATGCGGTCCCACCCCGAATTGAGGAGACCCTCGAGGAGGTTTTGGATACAGTCCCCGAGTCGACCATTGAATAGGATACAATTTGTGCTGATGAGCACTTGGTTGGAGAATTCAGAGGACCTAGCTCTTAGACTCTTCGAGGGCGAGAGGAAGCCCGATAGAGGTTGATGCCCTAGGCGATCTACAATCAGGCCCCTCGTTTTTCCCAGGGTAGATACGGGACACCTAGAATAGGGAGACTCCCGATGTGGGGGAATCCCAAGGAGAGAATAATGCATTTGGAGATTTTTTTACCGGTGTTGAAGAGGATTTCGATCTTGATGCCCTAGTCGTTCTCGAGGAGGCTGCGAAACTCCAAAAACAGGTGATTTTTGACACAGCCTTTGTGCCTTGAGTTTTGATCCTTGTTTTTCTAACTTCTTTCCTTCGTGTTATAGGTCACGTTGCTATACGACCAGACCTTCTCTAAGTTACGAGTTGAACTGACTCATCGTGAGGAGGAGTTTGAGAAGCTCAGTTCGGAGTTGAATGAGCTAAAAACTCTATACGCCAGAAGGGAGGAGGAACTGAACAATCTTCGAGCGAGCTCGGAGAAAGGCTCCAAGAGCGGGCCAAATTCATCGAGCAAGTAGTTTAGCATTTGTGAGCTTGCCCTTTGTTTTCATAACTTAGTGTTTATTACCTTGACTCGGCACTTGCAGATTGAGCGAAAGGATGCCCTTGTGGGGCAGCTTCAGGAAAAGATTGCGGCCAAAGATGTCGAGATTCTTGCGCTGAAGCGGCACAAGGATAGCATGGCCTCAGAGATGGATAATCTTTGGGAGGAACTGTCCTAGACTCAGAGTCTTCTTCAAGGCGCTAAAGAGTAGGCTCATAAACTTAAGGCGCTTCATGCTGAGTCGGCTGCCGCATTAACTACGGCCAAGTCTGAAGTCGATGCATTTATATTCTCGTATGAGAAGATGCTGCTACAGCAAATACTCGAGCCAGGGAGAAATCTGAAGAGGCCAAGCTCAAACTGGCTCGCGCCCTTGTACATGATCGATTAGAAGCCCGGAGGCAGGCCTTTGAGGAAGTGCACGCCAAGGGTTTCGATCTCTCTACCGAGATCGAAGAACTGAAAGCCTTGGAAGAGGAGTCAGCAGCTCCGACCACTTCGGATGAGGGCTCTGCAAGTGGCTCGGGGAGTAGCAAAGACGAAGACTAGACCACCTTTTCCCTTTTTACTCCTTCTTCTTTTGTATGTGGGATCCACATAGGAGTTTTGTAAATGCACTTTTGTAAATATATTTTTGGAATGCAAAGGATTTTCTCAATTAATGTCTTCAAAGTTTTTCCTTTTAGTGTTCATGCAAAAGTCAAGCTTCGAACTTGAATTTAACTCCTTCGAGCCTGGTGTTGGAGTAACAGAGTCCCTTGAGATTGGGTTGTTCTAATTTCAATCGCATACCTTCCGTAGATCAGGTTGGTAAGGAATCGATTAGACTTCTCGATCCCTCGAACACTGTATGGTGATGTCATTCCTATGACATGACCGTGAAGTGACCGAAGTGGCCCCGTTGGCACATTTCCCCAAAAGCCATAATTGCTTTGTCAGAGCTGATTGGCTATCAACGTTAATGAATAGTAGCCTCTCTTTTTATATATTCTTGATTTCCTTTCATTGAGGGATTTTCTGCTTTGTTCAACTACATTTTTTATAGAGTTCCTTTTCTGCGCTAGTTCTAGTGCCGAATCAGATCAAAACTTTTGCCTGAGTTTTCATCTTCCCTTTCTTATTTTGAAGGAATCATGGCTACCATTCCCAAATCCTCTCATCAGAAAGAGGGAATTCCCACCTCTGCTTCCCGCCAGGTCGATGGTACACCACCGACGTTAGGTGAGCTAACTTCGAACTATTTCATCTCGATGAAAGACTTGACGATAGAGAAACCTCTCGATGTTCCGGGCCATCGAGAACATGCATCGAGGTTCATTCGATCAATAGAAGAGAGACACCTCGAGGCTGTAAGGAGAGACTGCAGATGGGGAGAGAAGGTAATATTGCAGATGCCCTCCCGAGAAGAGGATATTACGGCCCACGTAGAGGGGTTTCTGAACGTGTACACGTACCCTTTTATGTTGGGTCCTCTTGATTGACTCGTGCTCGAGTTCTGTCAAAGTTATCAAGTTACCTTGGCTCAGATCCATTCGTATTTCTAGTGGATCGTGCTGATGATGAGATTTTTCGCTGAAAGGGTCGAGCTCAAGTTCACTCTAAGTCACCTCATGGGGTTGTATCGGCCTCTTCATTACCGAGGTCTCATTACACTACGACGCCGATTAACCAAGCCCTTTATTGCCAGCAATGATGAGGACAGGGATCGAGGGTGGATGAGTCGGTTTGTTCGAGCAAGGACAGCTGACATCATTCCTGCGGAGTTCTTTCCATTCCCCGAGAAACTTAATTTCAAACGTAAGTAATATTTTGTACTTTATCATTTTTGCTCTCGGTGGAGCCAGACCCCATAAGAATGCTTACTTTTCTTCTCCGCAGCGGTCCCGTGGATGCCAACTGAGGTTCCCGATTTTGCGGATTGGGTTCGCAAATTGGAAGCTTCCTTGACCTACGACGAACGCAAGTGGCGAGATTTGTCGAAGGGCAGATGGGAAGCAAAACATCATGGTATGTGTTGTGTAGTCCTTCTCTCGAGGAGTACTTTCCTTTACGTACACTAATTTCTTTGTTGCAGGCATTGGTGAGATTTCTGAGGCGAGACCGTCCCCTTTCAAGGAGGAGGAAGGGCCTTCGACTTCTGAGAGAAGGAAGGATAATAAAAGAAAAAGATCCTCGGAAGACGAGGATTCTCATAGAAAAGCAACACCCGCCCGGGGGCGCGAGGAGGGCATTGCCGTTGACGAAGATCTCATATCTATTGGTCATTTCGTGGGCATCAATGCACCTGGAGAGGATGATTCTACATTGATGGCTCGAATCAGGAGCCCTCCCAAGGCTGTTGAGCCTGCTGGGCTCGAAGACCCTTCCCTCGAGGGAGAGATTCCACAAAAGAGGAGGGGCGAAGGTCCTTTATTACCTGATTTGGCAGCTGGTTCTCAAAATGCCTCGGGTTGCTCTACCGGGGCCGATGAGGCCGAGCCAGTAGATGCAAAATCGATCTTCGAGGAAGCTCAGCGACTCTTCTCTATGGTGAGTTTTGAAGTCGTTATAACTTTTCCAACTTCGTACTTTCTTCTTTTTAACTGAACCTTCTTTCTCATAGGCCTTCGATAAGCTCAAGTCTGAGCTGTTTCGTTGTTAGGCTAAGTTGCGTAAAGCCTTGAATGGGGAGAAATCTTTCAGTCTTCTTTGTGATAAGAAGGCAAGAGAGATGATACACCTTAGACCGGAGTTGAACGGAAGTCATGATTATAAAGGCAACCTCGAGAAACAGTTAACCTTTATTTTGAGGGAATACAGGTTTCTTCTCCCATCTTCGGAAACTAATGTTTCGGTATCTCAGTTGCAGAGAAAGACAGAGGCGCTGGAACACCTTCGGGGTGAAGTCAACCAGGTTAATTATGAATGCAATGAGTTGAAGGCACAAATATATGTTCATGTTTCGGCCAAAAGGAACGCTTTGGCTAAGGTCTCCTCCCTCGAGATACGACTTCGTAGTGCTCGAGAAAGCAACTCGGACTAGACTAGCAGGATTTCTAAGCTTGAAACAGATCTTTTGAAGATGAAGGCCGAAGTCGTAGAGGCTCAAGTCGAAGCTGAAGAGGTCCGAGTAAAGGTAGATAAGAGGGCGGCTGTCTACTTAAAAGATTCTACTGACGCTCGGATGAAGTTGCGGGAGGCTTCCAATCAAGAGAGAAGAAGCAATGATTATGCCCAATGCAGATCACAGAGGGAGACCCTCGAGGAGATTTATGATAGCGGATTTGATCTCTTGAAAGAGATAGAGCTAAGGCAGACGAGATTAATGCCAACTTCCTCTTTTCTACCGACGATGAAGCCGATGTTGAAGACAAAGAGGAAGGAGCTGGTGAAGATGCTAGTCCCGAGGGGGTTGATGAAGGAAAAGTCCCCGATGGGGGTAAGACAAAGTCCCCGATAATAACAATAGACTAGGTCTTCTTTCGGTAATAAACTCCCTATGGGAGTGTTGTAAATATACCTTTGTACCATCATTTATATAAAGAGATCTTTCGTCTTGTCTTTGTTTCTGCTTTTGTGGTTTGAATTTTGATGCTTGTCGTTGAGGTTTTATAAGCTCGATTTATCTTCATCGAGGTCTTATGATTAGTCCCTGAGCGAGATGAGCTCGGCAGCGGGGATGACCTCGACCTTCATATCGAGGGTATTCCCTTTTAAGGGTCTTATAAGTTCGATATTATGGCCTTGGCCTTGATATCGGGGTTGTGCTATTTTAAGGTTTTACAAGTGTGGTGTTGCCTCATTTAGGTCTTATAAATTGTCACTTAGGCTCTTTAGATTGGGTCGATTCGACCTCTAATATTGCTATAGTTTTCCCCCATTTCGGCTAAAGACTTTTAAATTTTTGGTTATGCCTTGTCATGTTTTGTGTTCGTCCGAATCTTTGATGGTTCAAATAAGAACCTCGATTACAAGTCGATATGCAACGGTAAGTGAGTACCTTGTGAGGTTTTCTCGAAGGCTGATGTTTCAAAGCCTTTTTTATTGAAGGCTGATTGTTTCGAAGCCTTTTCGTTGTTTGGAGCTGATATTATCGAATCTCCTTCGCTTGTGCCGAGGGTAGCCTGATTAACCGGTTCTTTTCGAAGTATTTTGAAGGCCTTTAGTTTTATGGCGGCGGTCGGACGTCTCCAAGCCGTGTTAATTCGGCCGTAGCCTTTTAATATGACCGTAGTCTTTATGTTCGACCATAGCCTTTAGTCCCCCGGTGAGATGACCTTGGCGTCTATATTTGAGGGTATGCCTTTTTAGGGGTCTTACAAGTTCGAATATATAGCCTTGGCCGTAATATCGGGGATATGCCTTTTTAAGGTCTTGTAAATTTGGTCATGCCTCGTTGAGGTCTTACAGGTTCGATGTTGCCTCGTCGAGGGCTTACTAGCTCGAAGTTGCCTCATTGAGGTCTTATGAGTTTGAGTCTTTGATGACTCGATGATCTGGCTCTTGGTGACAGTCCCCGAGTGTTCGAGAGTTTTTGGGCCCTAGGCCGTTTTACGTGAAAGTAATAATCTTTGAGGCACGAAGCCTTTTGATGAGCAAAGAGGCTTCTTCGATTACTTGATGTGTTTACATGTTTGGAGGTTTGATTATTTTACATGGACACGGTTCATTTGACCGTTTGGCCCAATACAACATTCTCCTATCGAGTACTTCTTATGCATAACTTGATTCTTTCGAAAAGATATCCTCCGAGGGGATGCCCCCCGGTATTCGAGGTTGATTGGAAAGAATCCTTGGATACTTGTCGAGTTTTCCTCAGGTAGCATATATGTGTCGCCTTGTTAAAAACCTTGCCGGTAAAACCTGTTTGGGATCAAACCCGATCTAAGGGAAAAAGAATGCAATGGATGCTTTAAAACTCAAGGTCTTCGAGCTGGAAGGTGCTTCGATTCCTCTTGATCGAACACATGCAATGAGTTAGTATAAAATAAAACAAAAAGGGATAAGGTTATACCTTAGCGATGATAACGCTTGGGCATTAATATGTTCGAGTTGGTTAGAAACAGTTTGCCTTCACGACTTTAGGTTTGAAGGGCCTTTTGCCTATTACTTTCGAGGACGCGGTACGACCCTTTATTCGTTCGTTTGGATTTCGAGCGTTGAAAGTGATTTTCCTCAGGACTAAGTCCCCGACTCCGAAGTAGAGGAGGTTTGAGCCCTCGGTGGCCTTGATTTTATCGAGATTGTTCTCGATTCTTCTGCCCGACACTATGAAACTTGAGAACTTATCTGAATCGACACCAGGGGTCGTGCTTCATGTTATACCCTTTGGGGATGTCGAATGCTACATGAAAAGGAGTCAAATGATCCTCTGCACACAAGGACTTCACTAGCATTCCATCAACGTAAAATTCCATAGTTTTACCTATTTGGTGTTCGAATATCTCATTATCTAGGCGTTTTTATGTGGCTTCCACGTTCTTTATCCCGAAGGGCATTACATTATAAGAATATGAACCATACTTCGTGATGGACGAAGTCTTTTTATGGTCCTCCGGGTTTATTCGAATTTGATTGTACCCGGGGTGAGCATCGAGAAAGGTAATGGTCTCAATGGCAGGCCATGGCATCGATCAAGCGATTGATGTTGGGCAATGTGAATGGGTTTTTTGAGAAAATTTTGTTACCTCATTTTCGAATGAATGCTTTACCCGTCCCCTTGGACTGATGCTTGTTGAAGCTCTTCAATTGTTGACTTCGTCACCCTTGAACAACTACCCACCGATCACCCGCTCCTCGGGTTCAACCTCTGGTGCAGACTGTAGTTGCTATTTGGCTACCTGCTTGTCTTTGGATTTCTTTGAGGTGGAAGGGGTCGGGCATGGTGCCACGTCATGTACAACAAACATCTCCTTTGCTGCATGCTGCTCTCCATACACCATTTTTACACTGTCCTTTATTAGGAATTTCATCATTTGATGAAGAGTTGATGGCACTGCTCTCATACTATGAATACATGGCCTCCCGAATAGGGCATTGTATCTCATATCACGTTCGATGACATGGAAATTGGTATCTTGAATCGTGTCAGCCACGTTGACTGGGAGGATGGTTTCCCCTTCGTTGTCTCACTTTCCATATTGAATCCGTTCAGGAGTCGAGAGGGGGGCACGATTTGGTCGAGCAGCCCGAGCTGGTCCAACACCCTCGACTTGATTATGTTGGCCGAGCTACTTGGATCCACGATCACACGTTTAATTTGAAACTTATTTAAAAGGAAAGAAATTGCCAGTGCGTCGTTATGAGGCTGGGATATGTCCTCGATGTCTTCCTTGCCAAATACGAGGGTATCCTCGGGTATATAGTCCCGAGTCCGCCTTGCCGTCGTGATGGATACTTTTGTTCGCTTGAACATGGGAATTTTCCGGACGTCGACCCTTCCGATGATCATGTGAATTATATGGTGTGGCTCCTCTATTTCGTTTTTTTTTGTTGCCATATCTTTCTCAAAGGTGATTTTTGGCCCGGTCGCTGAGGAACTCTCGAAGGTGCCTTTCGTTGAACAATCGGGATACCTCTTCTCGAAGCTGTCTGCAGTCCTCGGTTCTGTGCCCATGAGTGCCATGGTATTTACACATTAAGTTGGGGTTCCTTTGGGAAGGATTTGATTGTATGTGCTTGGGCCACCTGGTGTCCCCAATCTTGCCTATGGCCGACATGATGCCTGAAGCATCGACGTTGAAGTTGTACTCAGTCAATCGAGGTGCATCATCCACTGGCCTCAAATTCCTACAGAACCCTGCTTTGTTCATGAGTCCCCGGGAGCTTTGGCCTTGGTCCATTCTTCAGTCATTTCGAGGTATATTACGCCTTGAAGCATTTCTTCGGTTAACGACATACTGTTGATACCTTTCATTGTTCGGCCTCAGCTCCCTTCCCGCATTCCTTGGTTCTTTTCCTAAAAGCCTGCTTGGATATACTGAACCCGAGGGGGCTCCCAAATGGTCATCCTCGACCCTAATTTTTGATTGGTTCCAATTGTGGACGTCCGCCCAAGTTACGGCGGGATACTCGATCAAATTTTGCTTCAGCTGTTTTGAAGCTATCGAGCTTCGGTCGTTCAGGCCCTGAGTGAAGGCCTGCACTGCCCAGTCATCGGAGACTAGTGGTAATTCCATTCACTCCATCTGAAAGCGAGATACGAACTCCCTTAACATATCGTTCTCCCTTTTTTTAATTTTGAAGACATCGGACTTTCTTGTAGAAACCTTGATGGCACCAGCATGTGCCTTCACAAAAGAGTCTGCCAACATGGAAAATGAATCTATCAAGTTCGGGGGTAGGTTATGATACCACATCATGTCCCCCTTCAACAGTGTTTCTCCAAAATTTTTCAATAAGACGTAAGCAATCTCGCCATCCTTTAAGTCGTTCCCTTTATACTTCAAGTGTAAGTGGTAATATGCTCATTGGGGTCCGTGGTCCCGTTGTACTTCGGGGAATCGGGAATCCTGAACTTCTTCGAAATGGGCTTCAGAGCCGCACTCGATGGAAATTGTTTTTGCACGAACTTCTTCAAATTTACCCCCTTCAAAATCGGAGGTGCACCCGGGATCTGATCGACCCTCGAGTTATAGGTTTCTACTTTTTTGTCGTTTGCTTCTATCTTCTTTTCTCCTAGTTCAATTCATTTGGCGAGGTCCTCGAGCACCTTCATAATAGCAGGGCCTGCTGCTGACCCATTGTTGCTTGATCTTTTTGGTACCTGCTCGACTCGAGGAGCTATTTCCAGTGTTGTTGTGCTTGGAGTTTTTTTTTGGCTCTGTAGTTGAGAAATAGACATTTGTTGCGCTTGTAACATCTCAAAAATGACTTGTAGGCTAACTTCTCTTTCTTCTCGAGAGGGAGCTTTATGCGCTTCATCTCCCTTCCCGCATTCCTTTGTTCTTTTGCTAAAAGCCTTCTTGGATATACTGAACCCGAGGGGGCTCCTAACTGTTCGTCCTCGACCCTAATTTTGGATTGGTTCCTGTTGTGGACGTCCGCCCAAGTTACGGCGGGATACTCGATCAAATTTTTCTTCAGCTGTTTCGAAGCTATCGAGCTTCGGTTGTTCAGGCCCTGAGTGAAGGTTTGCACTGCCCAGTCATCGGAGACTAGTGGTAATTCCATTCGCTCCATCTGATAGCGAGATACGAACTCCCTTAACATCTCGTTCTCCTTTTGTTTAATTTAGAAGACATCGGACTTTCTTGTAGCAACCTTGATGGCACCAGCATGTGCCTTCGCAAAAGAGTCTGCCAACATGGCAAATAGATCTATCGAGGTCGGGGGTAGGTTATGATACCACATCATGGCCCCCTTCGACAATGTTTCTCCATTTTTTTTCAATTCCCTTTATACCACAAGTGTAAGTGGTAATATGCTCATTGGGGTCCGTGGTCCCGTTGTACTTCGGAATATCGGGCATCCTGGACTTCTTCTAAATGGGCTTCGGAGCCACACTCGATGGAAATGGTTTTTGCACGAACTTCTTCGAATCTACCCCCTTCAAAATTGGAGGTGCACCCAGGATCTGATCGACCCTTGAGTTATAGGTTTCTAATTTTTTGTCGTTAGCTTCTATCTTCTTTTCTCCCAATTCAATTATTTTGGTGAGGTCCTCGAGCATATTCATAATAGCGGGGTCTGCTGTTGACCCATTGTTGCTTGATATTTCTGGTACCTGCTCGACTCGAGGAGCTGTTTCCGGTATTGTTGTGCTTGGAGTTTTTTGTTAGCTCTGTAGTTGAGAAATAGCCACTTCCTGCGCTTGTAACATCTCAAAAATGACTTGTAGTCTAACTTCTATTTCTTCTCGAGAAGGAGCTTTCGGCGCGTCGTGTTGGTCACCTTCACGCACACTTCCGTCGGTATCAGAGCCTACATCGATATCCACAGCATTGCGAGAGGCCACATTGATGGAGAGTGGTGCTGGTACTACCCCAGGATTTTGTGGTGGTACACCGGTGATTGGGGTCGCTGCACTATTCTCTCCATGGGCCTCAAGGCCATTGGTCTCATGTGCATTCAATGAGTTAGACATTTTTTACCTGAAACCAAAGATTCTTGGACAAGAAAAAGTGTGAAGAATAACTTGTGTTTCAGAAAACCAAGACTAAAACAATCACTATTATTTTTAGCCCCATGGTGGGCGCCAAACTATTTACCTTGAAAATGGTATTAAGAATTATACTTGATTTTGTGGTTTTAAAAATATGTGGTTTATCTTAATACTAGATATTGTATAGAAAGTGTTACGTGTGAGTTAGAAAAGTAAGATATGCAAATCAACGTTGTCACAGAGCTGGACCTCGAGCTGGTTGGAACAGGGGGCCTCGAGGTCTATCTAGGGAAATTAATAATGAGCAATCGATGAAGAAACAATGATATTAGGGGCCGCGGGGATAGACTTTTACGACTAATGATGGGAAATAAATGAAGAACAATAAATGAAGAGAATAAGTAAAGAGAAATAAATCTATAGAGTAATTGTTGCAAGAAAAGCAGAGAATGTTCTGTTGTATTCAATATTCATGTGTGTTACAAAATGACAGGGGTCCCCTTTATATAGGAGGGGGAATCCCAATATAGTACATGTTAATTATGACAAGGAAATGTTATTGGTACAATTGTATGATGGCTCAGTACGGGCTTGTACTATTCTTGCAGACCTGGTCAGCTTTAACCACGTGTCCTTCGAAATTTCCCGCCTTTTTATGACGATCATCGATTCGTACTGTTCCGAGGTTGACCACGGTGAACCTCCGATATGCTCCCTCAAGGGGTATACCTCGGGGTCAACCTTCAAATTATGCTACGAGCTTCTCGAGGTCGGGCGTGGAGTGCCACAGTGGTCCCAAAATCGGACTCCCCGATTTTGGCCTTATACACTAGTATTGTAATTATGCATACTATTATGATTAGCTAATTTGTTATCTATGGTTTTGATGGAACCTCTTGGAGGATGAATTCTTGTTATGTTTTAATATAATTTAGCCTTTGAATTTGTCTATTTGCTCAACTACGTGGTTATTCAATTGATTGAATGGCCATCGATTGACTGTACCTATTTATTATGTATTGCTTGAGAAATGATACATATTTAGGTGGTTGTTGAAAAATGCCACTCTTAACGTATGTGAGAAATCAATACAACAGTTTTAAAGGTAGGTTTAGAAATAATAAAGCCTTGACGTGGTCATAATGAGCGGTTAGATAAAGCCAACTATTGTAGTTCGACAAAATATGTCTAGTAAATTGTTGTAGTTGCTCAAGAGAGAATTACGACACCGAAAGTGCTCACGATCGGTAGATAATACATAGGCGAAATTGTAGGGAACATAGCGGGAAGGATTCCAACATTTGGAAAATCCTAGCTCTAGACCTCCTAAATTTAATCTCCAACCCTTAGTATCTTTAGTTGTTAATTTACTGCTTTAGTTTCTTAGTTAATTAGTTATATATAAGAATATTAATCTTTATAACTTAGGAATTATTCGAGCTTGTCTTTTTAGTGATACTGAAGAGTTATAGAGAAACCTTAGTTCTTTGTGGGATTCGACTCCGGACTTTTAGATCGGATTATATTTGCAGCGACCGCTTATTCTTTTTAGAACTAGAGTTGGGCATGCTCAAATTTTGGCGTTGTTGCCGGGGAACTAACGGTGTAGCTGTAGGTGTACATATTGCTAGGTTTCGAGTTTGAACTTCTATTTTTTTTTTGTTTTTTTTTGTTTTTTTTTTTTTTATTATAACTGTTGATTTGAGAAACATGACATCTTGGAATTATGGGAATTTAGGTGTAGATAATTCTACTATTGATCCTCATACATATTGTGAAGGAAACCACCCCTATCAAAATTATGAATATATTCCCGAGAGCGTTATGTGCATCAACTCAATCTTATTTATGAAATGTGTGTGATGTGTGTGGTGGTAAAAAATGTCACTTTCATAGTTGTGCTTATATTTCTTATCTTCCCACAACCCCTTACTATGATGGTTCTATCTTTTCTTGTGAAGTTAATAGGAACAAAGAACCTGGGTATACGGATCTGAAGGAGATCAAGGATATGTTAAAGTGACTTCTGAAATAAAATAATAAGAAACAATTGCAGATAGAAGTGTAAGAGGAAACTATTCACAACTTGGAGGCTCAAGTGAGTCAAGTGGTTGAAGCTTTTAATGCACAATAAGCCAATTTTGGGTATAAGAGGCAAGAAGAGCGTGAATTTGAGGTGCTAATTGAGGAGGTCATAATAGAACATCAACAACCTAGCCAACTACAATTTGAGGATGTCGATGTTATAGAAGTGAGATTAGAGTCAACCAAGGACATTGAGGATATGAATTTTGTTGGCTCTAGTATCATTGATGTTGAAGATGCTAAAAGTCCTGAAGTTCATGTGTGAGAGCGCATTGGTCCTCACTCAAAATATTTTTCTACATTGTGCTTGGATGACGATATGGAAACAGAGTCATCCGAGCCGATTGAGAAGTCAAGGAATTAGGAACAAGGTGCCTACATTCTGGAATTTTTCTTGCCAGAAAGACAGGACTACATACCTCATCTAACAGCCAAGAAGTGTAGAATAGTACAATGGTTCATTGGGCCAATTAGATTTGTTCCTCCACCCCTGGAGCATAGCCGAAATATTGATTCCAAATTGGGGGTTCAATTCATAAACTCAAGGTGGAGTCAAAAAGTGATTTGCGTCGTGCCGCGACGTTAAATAAAGCGCTTGTTGGGAGGCAACCCAACTTTAGTTACTTATTTATTTATTATTTTATTATTCTCGTAGTGTGGATTTTTTTTATTTTTAGGAGCATGGAACGCAAAGCCATTGGAAGGATGCAACAACAAACCAGATGGTTGGAACTGAGTATGAGGTACCCGCACGAAGGACCAGGCCTGGGAGAAGTCTGAGTACCCCATGAGCTGCTAGTGCTTCGGACTTTGTCCTACCAGAGAGTTTCTTTTACCCTCTTATTAGTTATGGTATGCATTGGGGACAATGTACAAGTTTAAGTGTGGAGTGAGGAGATTGTTTGGGTGACTTTTCATGTTATTTAGTTGTGTTAGTTTAATTGAATAATTTTTTTTTTTTTTTTTTGCAAAAATAGAAAATATTGAACTTTTCCCGACGATGGATATATTAGACAATTTTCTTGAGGTATTTAAGTCGAAAAGAAAAAGGAAAAAAGATTCTCTTTTGTTAGGTAGTGTAGCAATTACCCCTTAGTTTTTCTTTATGTCGCGGTTCTTTTTCCAAGAGTTTTGTTTGAACCGGGTGTAATTAATTTTATTTTTTTAGGAGTAGAAGCCAGTGTGAGATGAATTGAATTGAAGCAATATCTCTTGAATTTTTTATGCCTTGATAATAGTGAGTACGTTTATTGTGAAGCTTAGGCTCATTTTTTGACTCTTGTATAAATACCTTAAATTGTATAAGCTTAGGTTTACTTAACTACTTTGACTAGAGTGTCTTGATGAAACTAATCCTGAGTGAGTTATGTGCCATGTGTGTGTGCGATTTGTGTGTTATTCTGTGCATTGCATTTGATGTCTAGAGCTTGCCTTGTGTGTATGCAAAGAGAAATAGTAGTTTTGTTCAGTCTTGGAAGTGATATAGACATTTTTTTGTTGATCCATATATATATTTTACCTGCCTAATTGTTATGTATCGTAGTTAACCCCTTTGAGCATGTAATCCTGTTTCTTTTGCAACCATATTACAAGTCTTACCCATTTGTTTGAACTAACCATCTATTTGAACCTTCTAACCTCTCATGAGCACTTGAATTGTTGTGAACTGTGTAAAAGTTAAAGTGTGGGGTGGTTGGTTTGGCTTTTGAGTGGAACTAATGAAATAAGGAGAAAGGTGCATTGTTTTGAAAAAGTAAGAGCCACTTAATTTTTTTTTTAAAAATTCCTTGATAATTGGTGACTCTTGATGTAATTCTGCTTAAAGAAGTATAGGGTAACATAATTGATGTGAAGGTGGAGTTTGGTTTGATATAAGTATGGGGTTTGAATGTTAAAGTATATGTATTAAAGTGCTTAGGGAGGTGTAGTCACTCTTATAACTAAATGTATCCTACCCATCCCGCATACTACATTACAACCGAATAAAGTCCTACTTGATCCTAGACTAAATGAGCTCGATTAGTAGAGTAGTACACTACGGGCAAGCCTATGGTGCATCTTTTGGGGCATATGAATGTTATTTCTGAGAGTGAGTGAATTCTTTCTATCTTGAGTTCCTAAGTATTCTTAAATTTTATTGTGTGGAACTACTCTCTTTTGTTGTGTGAGGTCACTTGATTCATGAAGGAAAGGTAATGTCAGTGACCTCTATGTTAGAGTAAGTGGGTGAGTTGTGAATAATGCGTGGTACTTGTAAGTCAAATCTTGAGGTGAAGATGTTACGCTTTTGTGCTTACTCTATTTTAAGTATTCTTGGTGTGATGAGTTAGGAGAATTTTTTAAAAAGACCGTGTCTATATAAAGTGTAGTTTAATTGCTCGAGTACGAGCAATGGTTTAAATTTGGGGTGTTGATGATAGGCTATAATTACATATTTTAGTCGCTTATTACGCTCTAATTTACTTCACTTTAATTGGGTTTGAGTTTTAATCGCTAGTGTTTTACACTAATTGTGTGTTTTATGTCTTGTATGAGTGATTCCGAGCTATGTAGATGTTATGAAATGAATTCAAGTGATTTGTAGCTTTGAAGTCTGAATAAAATCCCAAGGAATTAAGTTGGGATCGTGTTCGGGGATCAATGGATGATAGTTAATAACGAACGAAGAATCGAGTAGGCATAATACATACTGTCTAGTAAAATGCACATAACTTTTCGCTCAGAACTCCATTTGGGCTGAAAAATATATGGTTGGGAAGTTAACTCAAAGTTACAACTTTATATTTAATGTTTTTTCAAATTCCAAACACAACAAGGTGAAACCGCACACTGGCCGCGGATGTGAGGCAGAAACTGGCCAAAATCCGCGGCCATATCCGCGGTTGAATCTGCAGGCCAGGACGTCCTGACCTGGAAAAGCGTCATTTTTTGCGTAACAGAAGGTATAATTTTTTGGGTCCGACCCTACTTGGTATATATACATGGAAAACGGTACTTTGAGGACTTTTGACACACTTTAGACCTGAGGAGGCAAGAACACACTAGGAGCAAGGTGGAGAATTCTTCTACGAGTTTTTCACTTCCTTCTTCCTAGTTTCATTATTGGTTATGAATTCTAGTATTATATTTATACATACTATTATTAGCTAATTTGTTATCTAGGATTTTGATGGAACCTCTTGGAGGATGAATTCTTGTTATGTTTTAATATAATTTAATCTTTGAATTTGTCTATTTGTTCAACTACGTTCTTATTTCAGTTGATTGAATGGCCATCGATTGACTGCGCCTATTTATTATGTATTGCTTGAGAAAGGATACATGTTTAGGTGGTTGTTGAACAACGTCACTCCTAACGTATGTGAGAAATCAATATAACGGGTTTAAAGGTAGGTTTAGAAATAACAAAGCCTTGACGTGGTCATAATGAGCGGTTAGATAAAGTCAACTAGCGTAGTTTGAGAGAATATGTCTAGTAAATTGTTGTAGCTTCTCGAGAGAGAATTACGGAACCTAAAGTGCTCACGATCAGTAGAGAATACATAGGCGAAATTGTAGGGAACACAGCGGGAAGGATTCCAACATTAGGGAAAATCATAACTCTAGACCTCCTAAACTTAATCTCCAACCCTTAGTATCTTTAGTTGTTAATTTACTGTTTTAATTTCTTAGTTAATTAGTTAGATATAAGAATCTTAATCTTTATAACTTAGGAATTGTTAGATCTTGTCTTCTTAGTGATACTGAACAGTTATAGCGAAACCTTAGTTCTTTGTGGGATTCGACTCCGAACTTTTAGACTGGATTATATTTGCAGCGACCGCTTATCATTTAAAGGACTAGAGTTGGGCGTGATCAATCACCCTTCGCGCTTTACACTCTTGCTCACCGTATGAAATAATGCAATGGCACGACATCACCCTTCGTGCTTTACACTCTTCCTCACCATATGAAATAATGGAATGACACAACATCACCCTTCGTGCTTTACACTCTTCCTCGCCAATTAAAGATCAATAATAACGGATAGATAGAAATATCAAGGAAAAATCAGTATTTCATCAATACTTAATATCACAATATCAATCTCAACCTTGAGCCAATATTCAACAGTTACCAAATCTCAGTAAAACCATATAGAAGTTGCCCAACATCACAAATGGCTACACTAAGCATGAACAATATGATTAAAGATTACCACAATTGCAAGAATAGGACTCACTCGCATGCTATGACTCGACAACAACACATAGGTGCTAGTCACCTCACCTATATATTGTACTCAACAACCAAACACGTAACAAATAAACAAATAATACCTAATCCCTCAAGCCAAAGTTAGACACGACACTTACCTCGCTCCAAATGCCAAATCAAAGATCAACGACCTCTTTTCCTCTAGATTCCACCTCCAATCCACCCGTATCTAGTCATAATTATTTTAATAACATCAATTTTAATTAAAGAAATCAATGTCAATACACAATTATAGTTTTCCCAAATTTTTCCTCAAACGTCAAAAAATCGACCCCGGATCCGCTTGGTCAAAACTCGAGGTTCGGACCAAAATTCGTTTATCCATTTACCTCCGAGTCCGAATATATAATTAGTTCCGGAATCTGACCTCAAATCGAGGTCTAGATCCCCATATTTACAAAACTCTCAATTCTCCCAAAATTCTTAAATTCTATCCTTAAAGAATAAGATTTAGGACTAGGATTTTAATGAGTGATAATGAAAATTGAAGAAAACGAGCTAAGAAGTGCAAACTTATAATTTGGGGAATTGAATTACCTCTTCAAAAATCACCCTAGGTCGAGTTCTAGTGATGAAAAATAAAATTTGGGACGAAGTCCCCTTTTTGTTCTGTTTTGAAAATCACTGGACAAGTCTTCATCGCGTTCGTGAGAGACCTGTCACGATCGCGATGCACACCGGCCTGAAAGGCTTCGCGAAGAGTTGCATGTGTTCACGTAGGTTTGTCCCCCCGAACTTCGCGTTCGCGAGCCTAGGCCCGCGTGCGCATAGAACAACTCGAAGATTCCCAGCCCCTCTCCAATATAATACGCGTTCACGTCTAGCCGGTCGCGTTCGCGAAGAGCAAACCCCCCCAATGCTCCGCATTCGTGACCAAGGCCTCGTGTTTGCGTAGAAAAAATCCATCCCCAGCCCAGCTTACACTTCGCGATCGCGAAGCACAAAATGTCAGCACACCAGGAACAACAATACACCAGATTTTTCTAAGGGAAAATCATCCCGTAGCCTATCCGAAACTCACCCGAGCCCTCGGGGCTCCAACCCAAACATGCACACAAGTCTAAAAAATTATACGGACTTGCTCGTGCGATCAAATCACCAAAATAACACCTAAAACTACGAATTTAGCATTAAAACATATGAAATTCTCAAGAACACTTTAAAGTTTCTATTTTCTCAACCAAATGTCTGAATCACGTCAAATCAGTTCCGTTTCTCACCAAATTTCATAGATAAGGTATAAATATCATAACGGACCGGTACCGGGCTGCGAAACCAAAATATGGGCCCGATACCAACAAAATCAAACATTAAGAAATTTCTTTAAAATCATAAATAGCTAAAAATTCATTTCTCGAGCTAATGAACAAGATAGAGAGCTAATAACAGAGAAAATAATAATATATTGCTTTGGAATTTATGTTACAATTTGTTTAATGAATTATCAGACCTGTATGAGAATCCCACTCTTGGTACAATTCTATAAAAGGTAAGAAATCCTTTGATTAAGTGATTGCCGGTTCTTCATCTATATGTGCCGAGATCCATGTTGTGATATTCGGCCCGTCACGGACATTACGGCCTCATGTTGGCCGCGCTCGATTACTCGGCGACGCTCTCTAAAATCCTTCAGGTTTTAGGTCGGTCTCGGATCATGACCCCGGTATTATCAAGGGTAGATGGTCGGTTCCCGTGCTCTGACTCGAGGATATCCTTGCTTCGATTCCGATCCTTCGCAATCTTATTTCGAGCTTATTTTATCTTATTGGAGATCGGAATGTACCATGAGCCTGATTTTACCCCACTCACTTTTCTTTCTTAAATTTTTGTGCATGGAATTTCTAACGGCCAGCTCTCGCAAATCCACTTATCAAGATAAGTATGTCGTTGATTATCCAATTTCTGACGGTCAACCGCCAAAAAAGAGAAATTATAATAAGTCGAGCGCTGAATAAGGGTACGAACCTTTGCATGTCGGACACGTGTCCATACAGATCCCTAAGAACCGAAGCCACCATTTCTTGAACTGCATATTTTCCTAGAGGAAGTGACTTTCTGGAACTTATCTAATTAACGTTATAAAAATAAAAATATGTACATGACCAAAATCTGAAATCTGAATTATTTGTAAAAACAATAGGGGACGTACGAGAGTGGTCGGTCTATCCTTAAACATGGAAAAAAAACATCTTTCTTCCATTGCCAATGACGTCCTACAGAGATGTTCTTTGTTAGTTTCCTCTCCCTTTCTCTCTGTTTCATTTTTCTTCTTCTTTATGATTATATTGAATATTTGCATGGTTAAGGTAATTGTGATTTATATGAATTAGAGGCGTATGTAGGATTTAAGTTTTTGTGGTACTAATTTTTAAGGTTTTTAAATTATGAGTTCGTGTCTATTACTGTTTGTTATAATTGTAGTAGTAAATTTCCATACATAGTAATTTATGCTTCACGTCGAAAATGCCAAATTCAGATGAATCTGATGCTACAACGTTGCATCCGTGTCCGATAAGAATTACTAACAAAAATGTCCACTGATAACTCTAGTTGAAACAACATGAGTAAATGACCGAGAATTTATGTGTTACGAAACAAAAGTAGATTTTTAATTGAATAATTAATTTTTTTATTTTTATGGATGAAGTAGGCGGCTTAATCAAAATATAATCTGGTCTATGAATATTTATTGAACCGATGGAAGAGTTTTTATAATTTTGAATATATACTGTGACTGATAAGGATTTGACAAATTGGCAAGGCTAAGTATCTTGAGTTCAAGTCTTATCAGTCACTTTTACTTTGTTGCATTTATAGTTTCCTTTTCCTTTTATGGATACAATGTTGAGGTTGTCTGCCATGATGCTTGGTTTTAGAATTGAGTAATTCTTTAGGGCAGGGGAGGAGGGCGACGGGTGTGGCCGAACTTAGCAGCTCTGGTCCGGACCATGTATTTGCCTTAAGAAATTCATTAAATATGAACGAATGATTAATTTAGAACTCAGTAATGTACAAGCTTAGAAATCTGAACCCATAAGCTTCAGATCTTGGTTTCGCCTCCACTTTAGGGTACGTTGCCACTTTAGGTTGTACGACTCGGTTGCCTTCTGTCTTAGTGGAATTTTTAGCTGGCATAATTACTAGTTAGACCAGATTTCTCACGAGTAACGTTAAGCCTATATTGAACTCTAGTGCCTTATTATTGTGCAACGTATAATGTGTATTTGTACATGCAACTAGTATTGTATTCTTTTCCATTGTAGCACATAAGATAGTCTAATTAGATTTTCTATTATACGCCCAATATTCAAAAATTGTGAAAAGTAACCTCACGGACTATGAATTTTTAAAAGTTAATGGTAGATGTTTCTTCTCAGGAGGTTGGATACCTCGGTGGATGAACTAGTGCACGAATTTGAGGCCGGATGGGAGCCTAAGATGGAGGGTTATTCAAGGAAGTTAGTGGAGTTTTGCTGCTCTAAGGCCCTTACTGACATATGCAGTAAGTTGGAGGAGACGTTAGTCAATGGTTCTTTTAGCCGGATCACGTTTGATATGATGCTAGCATGGGAAACGCCTAGTTTAGCTGATGAAGAGAGGCATACAGTTAGTTTCCTTGCTTGATTTTTTATCCAATTGCTCTCTCTTAACTAACCTTGATTTTTGTTGTTTGTTTTTTAGTTCACTCACTGACTTAAGCTCGTTTGAAATACTTTGTTGTGATTGAGGTCATGAGCGAAATGTTGTCTCTTTATAATAATCTTGTATATATAGTTTTAAACGGATGGTCTAAATTTGAAAATTTTTGGTCTTAATCCAATTTTCTCTCATAATTAGTCTTAATGTGCTTGACGTCACCCGACTTTTGCTTGTAGTATAGTAGAACATTGTGATTCTGCTTATGATTCTGTTTTTCAGCAAACCGAACGATAGGGTTTTGGCTGTTACCCTCGGACATTCCAATTTGAAATTTGTCAAGCTTTCTTTTCCCGATGAATGTGCTTATTATGTGCTATGTTTTCTTTATAATACAGGAATGCGTGGCAAAAGAAAAAGAAGAGAGGAAAGTAAAATGTAAAATGCCTCAAGAGCAAGATGACATTCCTTTGTTCTACTCAGACGTCATGCCACTCCTTGTAAGGAATCTCTATCTTAACTTGGAATCGGCCTTTGTCACATTATGCTACTCAACTTAAAGTAGGAAATGCGAACAATTGTGCATTCAAATATTTCCTCTGGTTTGCCGCCTTATACTCACTTCCTGATAACTGATTTGCGTTCCTTCTTTGTACCACTCAATTCAAGATAATAGTAAGAAAAATGAAAAGCTAATAGCTACTTACACGAAATATTCACGTTGTCCTTAGATTCTTACAGTACATTTTCATCTTCTAATTTGGAGTTACTGTGTTGACAGGTTGACAATGAGCCAAGTGTTGGAGAGGATGCATTCTTGTGGCTGGGAACACTTGTACACTTAGTAGCTGATATTGTTAATGGACGATTTACTTTCGAGACGCTGACAGCAGCTACCGAAAATCAACTTCATTTTCCTGCTTATGACTTGTTCTTGAAAGAGATTGAGAAGTAAATTTTTGTACTTGTTTGTTTTTCTCATAGTTGGAAGCTATTAGGGAATAATTGGATTCGCCACAAAATGATTTTCAGGAAACATAGCTTATATGCTGCTGCTTAGCTGCAAGTCATAAATGCCTAGGTCTTCCGGAGGCATTTTGAGAGCTAATAAGTTCTATGTTTTTGCCTTTTTGTTTGGTGTTTAGGGGCTGGGGGGGAGGGGGATATCATGTGAAATTTTCAAGCCAACTGAAATCGATATGCATAAATCAAAGATTTCTCTTTAGTATATAGAATGCCTTGCTTCTGAGATTGTTACCTTATTTGTTGAAGTTCGTTTTCCATCTAAGTCGAACGTTCAATTCCCTGCCTGATCTTTTCTTGTTGTAATTCAACTTTCTCGGGATTTACACGAATAGTTTGTGGTTGAGGCATAGCTCTTTCATTGACCGAGTGATTGTACTTTGGCTTGCATTAATTAGATGTGTGAAGCATTTGCAAAAACAAACTACCCCGACAGGCATGGAAATGGCAGACGATGAGTTTATACTACATGTTGAAGGAACTGCAACCTCACAAAGAGTAGTGCGCCATATCGGAGGCACTAGTTGGCCTGGTATCTCTTTCTTTTTGAGTTTTGTTTTGTGTTGCCACGCGGCCTTGTATTCATAGCTAGCCATAGTTGCTAATGGACTTCTATTTCTAGGTAGGCTGACGCTAACAAACTATGCCCTCTACTTTGAGGCATCTGGTGTTCTCTCTTATAAAGATGCTATTAAGCTGGACCTTTCTAAAGACACTGAACAGAGCGTCAAGCCAGCAGCCACGGGTCCATGGGGCGCTCCTCTCTTCGACAAAGCTATAGTTTATGAATCTTCCGAACTGTAAGTACTCTTGATGCTCTCTAAATATGATTGAACCAGTTATATAAGCACTTAGTACATTTCGCAAAATAGTAGGCTGCTCACACGGCTTTTTCATCATCTTGCGTGCATGACAATGGAAAATAGGCGAGAGATCTTATTATGACTTGTTGTGTTTTCCAATTAGGCAAGAAGGTGTTGTCTTTGAATTTCCAGAAATGACGAGTTCAACAAGGCGCGACCACTGGCTTTCTCTTGTGAAGGAAATTTTGCTATTGCATAGGTTTTTACAAAAGTTCAAAATGGACTCACCGTTGGAGTGGTGGGAAATGCATGCGAGAACGATACTAGGAATTATAAGGCTACATGCAGCTAGAGAAATGCTTAGGATATCACCTCCAGTTCCCAAGAATTTCCTAATTTTCGACTTGCTCGATGAGTTGCCAAAGGGAGATTATGTGCTTAAAGAGCTTGCAGAGAGTCTGAGGAAAGTTGACACCGGACACCCCTGTAGTGCTAGCTCGATCTTGAGGAGCCTGAATGTCGCCCAATTGTTTGTTCCCAGTGTAGAGGTAAAAGAAATCAATGACAACGTCAGGGGTAAGGAAATCAATGACAACATCACTTCCCCTTTACAAGTCGACAATGTCTCTCCATTGGAGAGTGCTATTGAGCAATCGAGGGAGGAAGCAAAGGAAATTGAAATTGCTAAAGCTACAGTTGAGGAACTGAAAGAGGAAGGGATCGGCGATAGCGTCCAGGTTCTTATGGTAGGTTGCTATTCCATTTTTTGAGGAAAATACGTATTTATCATTTCTGAGAATGAATCAGAGTTAAACAAATGGAAAAAATAAGTGGATTAATAGCCAGCATTTAGAGCTTTGGAACCCTTGTTTATTAGTAGCATGCATTGCTTAATCTTAATCGAAGAGTTATCGATATGTGTATGTACGTTTACGCATATCAGTTATACTCAAGTAATTTGGTTATTTTATCTTTCCCTAGGGTCTCCTCAAACCTCTTAAGAAATTAGTTCCATATGTTCAAGAGGCTTTTACATGGGAAAGACCATTATACAGTTCCATTCTTGTGATGGCGACAATGGTAGTTATTTACAAGTGAGTTCTTCTTCCCTCCTGTAAATTACTTGTGAACTTCAGTTGTTTATTGAGTACCGAAAAGAACTAACGGATGCTTGTTATGTAGAGAGTGGGTTGGCAAGGCAATAGCAGGTCTCTTATTAGGAATTGTCGCTACGATGATATGGGCTAGGCGAAGAAGGATACCCGATAAGGTCCATAGGATAGTTGTCTACACCGGCTCCGATCAGACAACAATGGAAAGCATAGTGTCAGCGCAACAGGGATTGAGAAGTGTCTATGACTTGATCCAAACGATGAATATAATTATACTGAAAACTTTGTCAGTATTGGTTTCGAAAGCTCCAAAGGTAACGCTATATATTGGTTTTCACCCTTTGTTACGTTTCAACATGCTCCGTCCTTTACTAACTTTATAGGTAACTGCAGCATGCGGATATGGTAATGGTAGCGTTGGTCGTCGCAGCAGTGATTTTAGCAGTGGTTCCGTTTAAGTTTATCCTTATGGCTTTGGCGTCGTATGGATTTGTAGCAGCATCAAAGATAAGGAAAAGCAAAAGGCAAAATGAAAAAGGAAATAGGAGATTACAAGAGTGGTGGGACTCTATTCCAGTTGTTCCTGTTGATATTGTGGACAAGAACGATCCTGATTCATAACTTCGGATATCGCGGTGCCCCGTTTTTCTTTGCCTGCGCTTTAATTTATAGGCTCGTGTTCGTTCTGGGGAAAATTGTGTTCATGTTGTGTTGTCGCAGGGCATACTGAAGAGGCTTCATCACTAAAAATGAATAATCTACCTATGTCAGATAGAAATATAGTAAATGAAAGTGGTGTTCTTTCATGTACACCTGTAATACTTCCATCGTTTGTAACACGTACATGTATGTGTATTACATGGTTTTCTGGAATAACAGGTATGCATCGTATCATGGGTGGGGTCAGGATTCCAAGTTTATGAGTTTGGAATTCTAATTGTTTGAAGTTACTGGATTTTAAATATTCGATAGAATTTTTAAGGCAAATACAGAAGACGGCACTTTAGCTCCGCCCGTGCATCAAATAATAACTTATGCAGGTTGAGTGCCGAGTCTCTTTTTGGCTGAAGTAGTTATTTCCGTGCATTCTAGTTGTTCGAGAAGCGATGGAGAAACGAACTGCTATTCTGTTCTTTAATGTGCGTCCTTAAAACTCAGCTCGCTGCCATCGCCAGCGACAATTTCCACGCCTGAGGGAAAAAAGGAAGAAGATAAAATGTAGTTAAATTTTCTGCAGTTTTACCCAGAGAGCTATAAATTTCTCTACATTTTCACTGCATTTTTTCGTCGTGTTTGGTACGAAGATTCGAAAAATGTTTTCTAATTTTTTTTATGCTGGTTGGCTTAAATATTTTGAAAAATATCTTTTTATCAATTTATTTTCTTTTAGTTGTAGGAAAATATTTTATTATCAGGAGAAAGGCAAATATTTTTCAAAATTCTTTGTAACTTTCCTCACCCGACTCCCGCGCCCATCTAACTGCGACCCACCTAACCCACTCACCCCACTCACTTACTTCAAAACGGTTTTTCTTTGTCAATTTTAGTTTTTTTTTGTCACCACCCACTCACCCTACTCCCACAATCCCGCCCCACCCTCACTGCCCCGCCACCCAACCCACCTACTCCGTACAATTCTTTTTTTTTTTTTTTTTTACTTGTTTTTCTAATTTCAAATTCTTTTTTTTTCGTTTTTTTGCACCCCAACTCCTCGAAAAAAAAATTAATATATTTTTAATTTTATTTTTTTTATTTTTTGGCTTATAGTTTCGAAATTTTATGAGTTCCAAAGTTATGAGTCGGAGTTTTTGTGTTTGGAAGTTTACGGATTTAGAAATTATAAAGCTTACGTGTTTGAAATTTTGCAGTTTCGAAAGTTTAGCGGTTCGGAAGTTTATGAAATTTGTGGGTTCGAAAGTTTAGCGGTTCTGAAGTTTATGAAATTTGTGGGTTCGAAAGGTTGTTGGTTCGAAAGTTTATGGTTTCATGTTTATTGTATCTAAATTATTTATGAATACTCTTAATAAATTTTTCTTAAATTGCGTACCAAATACCAAAAAATAAATAAGATTATTGCTTATTTTTTAAGAAATTTCTTTTTGAAAAACATTTTTCACGGGAAACATTTTTCATTATACCAAAACACTCCTAAAGCACATCTATACAAGTTGGTGGACATAACCTCTAATTAATACAGTATTTTATTATAGCAGTCTTTTAATTATATTTGTTTTCAGCCAGTATTTTAAATATTTACAAGTAAAATATTGATTAATCTTATAATATCCCAGTCTCAATTTTTTTGCCTGAATAAAATGTGTCCAAATATATTTGAGCTTACAGGAGATATTCTTTTTCTATTTACTAACTTTACAAGTTTACATATTGTACCAACGCCTAGTAGTAGCACTAGCACCATTTTCATTAGCAACATTGAAATATATAGATATAGTGGTTGATTAAAAAAATAGTTATTTATCGTTACTATCTATTAAAATTGGTTGGATGATAGAACTTTTTAAAAATGAGTTCAAATATGAATAAGATTTATATTATCTGTTTAAAAAATAAATAAATAATAATTAATTAATGAGTTTTAACTTTTATATATTCAAATATTAAAATTGGGAGTTTCTCAAGTTTGGAAGACTAGAAATTCTCATCATGGGTAAGGGTATACATAGGTCAGGTTGGTTCGATTTTTTTAATTACCAAACCAAATCAAATCAAACTAATTGTATGAGATTATTAAATCCAAATACCAAATCAAATTAATAAAATTCGGGTGTTTTAATCTCGGTCTTTTTGGATTTTTGGGATTTTCGGGATTTTTTTGATTTTTTTTTGTCATAAAGTCTTCATAGCACAAAACGTAAAATTTGTGCTCCAAATATTTCTTTAATCATAGTAAGACCGAACCATATAAGGTGGTTTTCAATAAAATAACATAAATATGAAATGAGTCATGGCATTGTATTAAAATATTCAACGATAAAGATAATAAAATCGCGTAAAACAAATATTATTAGTAAGCTATATTGAAAACAAACATAATTTAAAATTACGACTAATAAGTACTATTATTTACATGCCTAACCATTAAAAGAAAAATATGTTATACATTTTATCTAAACCATGAAAAAACTAAAAAAAATAGATATCCAACACTATTTTCATTCATAGTATAATTGAATTGAATGTCCGTTATTAGCATTAGTATTGATTTGATTTAGGTTTAGGATTTATTTGAGTTACTAACATTTATGTACTATAAAACTTATTGAAGATCCAAAAATTATAAGCCCAAGCTTGAAATAATACGTTAAAAGACAAAACTATGAAAAAGCTTAAGAAATATTTATAAAATACATTACAATAAATATTTTTATGTATTAAATATATTTAAAATTTCTATACATATAATGTTGGGTTGGTTTGGTTTCGATTTGATTTTCTTAAGTTAAAACCAAACTAAACCAAATATAGTCGAGTTTTTTTTCCAACACCAAACCAAATCAAACCTAACCATTCAGGTTTTTTTTTCTCGGTTTGATCAGATTATCGGGTTGGTGCCAGTGGCGGACGCACATGGTAGCAAGCGGGTTCTAAAAGTACAAGGGCGGGTGGGGGGGAGAGGGGTGAATTGACTATTTTTTATTTTAATCTTTATAAGTTGACTAGTTTTATAAGTAGTCGACTAGTTATGATAACAAGATAATAAGGCAGCAGATTATGAAAGCAGAAGTAAATTGCAGGAATTATAGATACCGGAATTTTATACTAGTTCGGGTTCAATGTGAATCCTTGTCCAGTCCCCTTGGGTTGCAAGGGAGTTCTCTTTCAGTGAATATGATTCTCGAGTACACAATGACTGGTGTAGATTACACCGATGGCTCGGTTTCTATGACACTCATTTCTCTTTGATACAATGCCTCACCAGTATTTTTCTCTCTTTCTTCTCTAACTTGTTACATAGCAGATCTAGAAGAACTACAATGTTTGTTCGCAGTAGAATAAAGAGAAGGTATTTGGTTCGATCAAAGTATATGTGCTAAGGTACAGAAGCGGGTTTAAATACTTTGAGAGAGACTTGATTTCTGAAGAGATTTGCCAACTCAAGAGATTTGATCCTTGGAAAGAGATTGATTCTTTCCAAGAATAAAGTTATTCCGCAACGGTTATGTCTGATGAGGGGCTTTAATGACTTCCTTTAATAGCACCGGATATCCTTCCTATAAGCATGATCTTTCCGGATTTAGCCTGCTTGATTTATTTACTTGCAAGATCTTCGATATTCTTGGTTGATTGATTCCTTCAATCTAGCATCAATTAATTCTGTCACTCTCATTGATTCCTTCAATCTTGGATGCATTCCTTGATCTTCTCTGATTGATTCCTTCAATCTCGAATGTGTTCCATGAGTTCCTGCACATAAACCAAATATATTATTTTCATCATTAAAATCAAATCTAACTATCTCCCTTTTTTTTATGATGACAAAATAATATATATGTATAAACATCAGTTGACTTTCCTGTATTTTACTCTCCCTCAGTGAGAGACTCTAGTAGTCGACTTCTTCTGTAGGATCCATGACTCCCCCTCAAAAAGTGTTGTAGTTGACTTCTTCTTCATGACTCTCCCTCAAGATATGCCGCGAGCTACTACCCGTTAGTCGACTTCTACTGCATGACTTCCCTTGTAGTTTACCTGTTGTACCTGTATAATACATATATCCTTTCTCCCCCTTTTTGACATCAGCAAAGAGGGAATACAAGCCAAAACATGATTTATAGATGAATATGCTTGCAGAGTTATAGTCAGGCAAACAACAAAACAAAAAAAATAAAATAAAAGTATCATCCATCGACTGGTCATCCAGTCCAAAAACATCACAGCAGAAAAAAATATTGTCTTAGATTTCCACATTAACGACACAGAAAATATGTAAGAGTATTGCAAATCGCCTCCTTCATTTGATCAAAGCTAGCAGTGGCTGAAACACTCATTCCATCAAGCCTGTCATGAACCTCCTTGAATGCCTTGACAGCGCTTTCCCTTACCTTGAGAACTACAACTCTTATCTTGGACACATCAGACCCCGTCTCCTTGGAGATGGCATGGATGTCTCCAACAGTGGACTTAGTGGCGGAGATTATGAAAGCAGAAGTAAATTGCAGGAATTAAAACACCGAAATTTTATACTGGTTCGGATTCAATGTGAATCCTTGTCCAGACCCTTTGGGTTGCAAGGGAGTTCTCTTTCAGTGAATATGATTCTCGAGTACACAATGAGTGGTGTAGATTACACCGATGGCTCGGTTTCTATGACACTAATTTTTCTTTGATACAATGCCTCACCAGTGTTTCTCTCTCTTTCTTCTCTAACTTGTTACATAGCATATCTAGAAGAACTATAATATTTGTTCGAAGTAGAACAAAGAGAGGGTATTTGGTTCGATCAAAGTATATGTGCTAAGGTACATAAGAGGGTTTAAATACTTTGAGAGAGACTTGATTTCTAAAGAGATTTGCCAACCCAAGAGATTTGATCCTTGGAAAGAGAATGATTCTTTCCAAGAATAAGGTTATTCTGCAACGGCTATGTCTGATGAGGGGATTTAATGACTTCCTTTGATAGCGCCGGATATCCTTCCTATAAGCATGGTCTTTCCGGATTTAGCCTGCTTGATTCATTTACTTGAAAGATCTTTGATATTCTTGATTGATTGATTCCTTCAATCTAGCCTCAATTAATTCTGTCACTCTCATTGATTCCTTCAATCTTAGATGCATTCCTTGATCTTCTCTAATTGATTCCTTCAACTCGAATGTGTTCCATGAGTTCCTGCACATAAACCAAATATATTATTTTCATCATTAAAATCAAATCTAACTATCTCCCCTTTTTTAATGATGACAAAATAATATATATGTATAAACATCAGTTGACTTCCCTGTATTTTACTCCCCCTCAGTGAGATCCTCTGGTAGTCGACTTCTTCTGCAGGATCCATGACTCCCCCTCAAAAAGTGTTGTAGTTGACTTCTTCTTCATGACTCTCTCTCAAGATATGCCGCGAGCTACTACCTGTTAGTCGACTTCGACTGCATGACTTCCCTTGTAGTTTACCTGTTGTACCTGTATAATACATATTTCCTTTCTCCCCCTTTTTGACATCAGCAAAGAGGGAATACAAGCCAAAACATGATTTATAGATGAATATGCTTGCAGAGTTATAGTCAGGCAAACAACAAAACAAAACAAAAAAAAGTGTCATCCATCAACTGGTCATCCAGTCCAAAAACATCACTGTAGAACAAAAAATTGTCTTAGACTTACACATTAACGACGCAGAAAATATGTAAGAGTATTGCAAATCGCCTCCTTCATTTGATCAAAGCTAGCAGTGGCTGAAACATTCATTCCATCAAGCCTGTCATGAATCTCCTTGAATGCCTTGACAGCGTTTTCCCTTACCTTGAGAACTACAACTCTTATCTTGGACACATCAGACCCCGTCTCCTTGGAGATGACATGGATGTCTCCAATAGTGGACTGAGTGGCAAAGATTATGAAAGCAGAAGAAAATTGCAGGAATTAAAGACACCGAAATTTTATACTGGTTAGGATTCAATGTGAATCCTTGTCCAGTCCCCTTGGGTTGCACGGGAGTTCTCTTTCAGTGAATATGATTCTCGAGTACACAATGAGTGGTGTAGATTACACCGATGTCTCGGTTTCTATTACACTTATTTCTCTTTGATACAATGCTTCACCAGTGTTTCTCTCTCTTTCTTCTCTAACTTGTTACATAGCATATCTAGAAGAACTACAATATTTGTTCGCAGTAGAACAAAGAGAGGGTATTTGGTTTGATCAAAGTATATGTGCTAAGGTACAGAAGCGGGTTTAAATACTTTGAGAGAGACTTGATTTCTGAAGAGATTTTCCAACCCAAGAGATTTGATCCTTGGAAAGAGATTGATTCTTTCCAAGAATAAGGTTATTCTGAAAATCCTATGTCTGATGAGGGGCTACTTCCTTTGATAGCGCCGGATATCCTTCCTATAAGCATGGTCTTTCCGGATTTAGCCTGCTTGATTCATTTACTTGAAAGATCTTTGATATTCTTGATTGATTGATTCCTTCAATCTAGCCTCAATTAATTCTGTCACTCTCATTGATTCCTTCAATCTTAGATGCATTCCTTGATCTTCTCTAATTGATTCCTTCAACTCGAATGTGTTCCATGAGTTCCTGCACATAAACCAAATATATTATTTTCATCATTAAAATCAAATCTAACTATCTCCCCTTTTTTAATGATGACAAAATAATATATATGTATAACCATGAGTTGACTTCCCTGTATTTTACTTCCCCTCAGTGAGATCCTCTGGTAGTCGACTTCTTCTGCAGGATCCATGACTCCCCCTCAAAAAGTGTTGTAGTTGACTTCTTCTTCATGACTCTCCCTCAAGATATGCCGCGAGCTACTACCCGTTAGTCGTAATCGACTGCATGACTTCCCTTGTAGTTTACCTGTTGTACCTGTATAATACATATATCCTTTATCCCCCTTTTTGACATCAACAGAGAGGGAATACAAGCCAAAACATGATTTATAGCAGAATATGCTCGCAGAGTTATAGTCAGGCAAACAACAAAACAAAACAAAAAAAAGTGTCATCCATCGACTGGTCATCCAGTCCAAAAACATCACAGTAGAACAAAAAATTGTCTTAGACTTCCACATTAACGACGCAGAAAATATGTAAGAGTATAGCAAATCGCCTCCTTCATTTGATCAAAGCTAGCAGTGGCTGAAACACTCATTCCATCAAGCCTGTCATGAATCTCCTTGAATGCCTTGACAGCGTTTTCCCTTACCTTGAGAACTACAACTCTTATCTTGGACACATCGGACCCCGTCTCCTTGGAGATGGCATGGATGTCTCCAACAGTGGATTGAGTGGCAAAGATTATGAAAGCAGAAGTAAATTGCAGGAATTAAAGACACCGAAATTTTATACTGGTTCGGATTCAATGTGAATCCTTGTCCAGTCCCCTTGGGTTGCACGGGAGTTCTCTTTCAGTGAATATTATTCTCGAGTACACAATGAGTGGTGTAGATTACATCGATGTCTCGGTTTCTATGACACTCATTTCTCTTTGATACAATGCTTCACCAGTGTTTCTCTCTCTTTCTTCTCTAACTTGTTACATAGCATATCTAGAAGAACTACAATATTTGTTCGCGGTAGAACAAAGAGAGGGTATTTGGTTCGATCAAATTATATGTGCTAAGGTACAGAAGCGGGTTTGAATACTTTGAGAGAGACTTGATCTCTGAAGAGATTTTCCAACCCAAGAGATTTGATCCTTGGAAAGAGATTGATTCTTTCCAAGAATAAGGTTATTCTGAAAATCCTATGTCTGATGAGGGGCTACTTCATTTGATAGCGCCGTATATCCTTCCTATAAGCATGGTCTTTCCGGATTTAGCCTGCTTTATTTATTTACTTGCAAGATCTTCGATATTCTTGATTGATTGATTCCTTTAATCTAGCCTCAATTAATTCCGTCACTCTCATTGATTCCTTCAATCTTGGATGCATTCCTTGATCTTCTATGATTGATTCCTTCAATCTCGAATGTGTTCCATGAGTTCCTGCACATAAACCAAATATATTATTTTCATCATTAAAATCAAATCTAACTATCTCCCCGTTTTTAATGATGACAAAATAATATATATGTATAAACATCAGTTGACTTCCCTGTATTTTACTCCCCCTCAGTGAGATCCTCTGGTAGTCGACTTCTTCTGCAGGATCCATGACTCCCCCTCAAAAAGTGTTGTAGTTGACTTCTTCTTCATGACTCTCCCTCAAGATATGCCGCGAGCTACTACCCGTTAGTCGACTTCGATTGTATGATTTCCCTTGTAGTTTACCTGTTGTACCTGTATAATACATATATACTTTCTCCCCCTTTTTGACAACAGCAGAGAGGGAATACAAGCCAAAACATGATTTATAGAAGAATATGCTTGCAGAGTTATAGTCAGGAAAACAAAAAAAAAGGTGTCATCCATCGACTGGTCATCCAGTCCAAAAATATCACAGCAGAACAAAAAGTTGTCTTAGACTTCCACATTAACGACGCAGAAAATATGTAGGAGTATTGCAAATCGCCTCCTTCATTTTATCAAAGCTAGCAGTGGCTGAAACACTCATTCCATCAAGCCTGTCATGAACCTCCTTGAATTCCTTGACAGCGTTATCCCTTACCTTGAGAACTACAACTCTTATCTTGGATACATCAGACCCCGTCTCCTTGGAGATGGCATGGGTGTCTCCAACAGTGGACTGAGTGCAGAGAGAAGATCCTTGATCTCAGATAGTTGATTGACCATGGCACTAAGCTTTTCAGCAAGGTCAGGACCACTGTGGCTAGGATGGGAAGCAGAAGGTTTGGATTTCGAATCGGTTTAAGCTGCCTTGACTTCTCCCTCTTGTCTCTTAACCCATGAGCCCTTCACACACATACCCCATACTTGCAAACGCTCTGGAATTATAAGACTTTGAAACAGAGATAGAGGGATATTCAGAGATGAAAATATTGTGGGCTTCCAGAATGTGAATAATGGCCATGTCATATCAATCATAAAATTGATGACCCAGGAGGCCAGCCTGATTTTGAGTTTAGTCACAAGGCAATAGATCAAAAAGGTGTCTCTTAGAGAGAAGATGGAGAAGGAGTCGGTACAAGGGAGCAGAGTGGTTGCAACAATGTGGGCTAGAACACGAGTTTCGAAACTCACATCATTAGTACCTAACTGGTTAGGGAGGGATTCGGAAGGACACTCAACGATAAACTTTTTATCTTTATCAAAAGAGATTTCAAAATCATCGGGCCAGGAGTTTTTGAAAAGCATAGGGAAACCAGAACACTTGCACTGAAAAATTGAATCAAACGTGGCACAATCAAGAAAAATATGCTTTCCTAGCACTAAGGACTCCAACTTATCAGACTTACTAGAGCGAAGATTTGCATAAAACATTCTCACCAGGGGTTCATAGACTTTAGGCGGTGGATCAGAAAATAACTTTGACCATCCTTGATACACGAAGAGATCTTTTACCTTATGATTTAGAGCTTCCATGTCATCAAGGTTGACTACCCTCCCATGAGCAATAGGTTTGTCTTTCAAGGCGATGAAAAAATCCCTATTTGGAGAATCCCATAAATTTAGGTCTAACTCTATGGTACTGGAAAGATCGATTTTTGACTTCTTTGGAGTGAATGAAACAAGAATTTCTTCCTTAGGTCATTTACCTAAAGCTTTTTATCCTAAGGCGTGAGAATGATCGGACAAACAAGCCTGAGAAGAGGCAAAACCTTCAGAATGATCAGACCCTATGTCTACTTGTTCTGGGGGTTGAGAGAAGGGTTTTGCTCTGGAGCGAGTGCTTTTCCTAGTAGAGGCAGAAGGATTTTTTTGATGTTTGGCCATTGAAGATGGTTTCTGTTTGAGAGGGTTTCTGAGAAGGGTTTCTAGGTGAAGAGGATGATGGAGATTGAAAGGAGGTTTCTACATTAAAAAAAGGATTTCTGACGGTTGAGTGCAGAAAAGGAAAGAGTGTCAGTTGATTAGACGCGATGATTGGTTTTCCTTTTTTGAACTCTGCAACTGATGTGAAATAGAGTAAAAGAGAGGGAAATCGGAGGCGCAATTAATGATTATGAAAAGAAATAAAACATTAGGCATACATAGAAAATTAATAGCACATTGGTCCTAACATTTTCGGTTAATGAAAATAATGCCAAGTAGTTCTTTTAAAGAGCAAAATCTTTCTTCTAATAAAGGCTTGGTAAAAATATCTGCTAATTGATTAGTAGTTCCAACAAAAGATAATTCTATGTTTCCCTTAAGAACATGATCTCTAATGAAATGATGCTTGATATCTATATGCTTTGCTCTAGAATGATGCACAGGATTTTTTGAGAGACAAATAGCACTAAAGTTATCACAGAAAATTTGTATAGGTTTAAAAGATAATTCATAGTCACCAAGTTGATGAGACATCCAAAGTAATTGTACACAACATTGTTCAATAGCAATATATTCAGCCTCAATCGTGGATAATGCAACTGATCCTTGTTTTTTACTGTTCCAAGATATCAATGCTTTGCCAAGTAATTGGCATGTTCCACTTGTGTTTTTTCTGTCTTTTGCATCACCTGCAAGATTAGCATATGAAAAACCTTCTAATTTAAAATTTTTAGAATGAGGATACCATATTCCATGAGAGGCAGTTCCAATAAGATATCAAATAATTTTTTTTACTGTCGTCAGATGAGATTCTTTAGGAGCTGATTGGAACCTGGCACATTTACACACACTAAACATAATATCTGGTCGACTAGAAATTAAGTAAAGAAGAGAGCCAATCATCCTTAGATACTTATTTTCATCAACAGGATTTCCCTGTTCATCTTTATCAAGACTTGTTGAGGGACTCACAAGAGTGCTAATGGCTTTGGCATTTTCCATACCAAACTTTTGAATCAGTTCCTTGGTGTACTTCGTTTGACAAATGAATGTTTCTTCTTCAGATTGTTGGATTTGGAGTCCAAGAAAGAATGTTAGATACTCATTTCGAACTCTCTTTGCATAAGATCAGAAAATTCCTTGGATGGAAGAGGATTAGTACTACCAAAAATAATATCATCAACGTAAACTTGAATAATGAGATTACCTTCTGATGACATTTTGATAAAAGAGTAGTATCTACTTTACCTCTTGTAAATCCATTATCAATGAGAATGAGCTGAGCATTTCGTACCATGCTCGTGGAGCTTGTTTTAATCTGTATAGCACTTTGGTCAATTTATACACGTGATAGGGAAACTTTGAATCTTCAAATCCTGGAGGTTGTTTCACATATACCTCCTCTTCGATGAAACCATTTAGAAAAGAACTTTTAACGTCCATCTGGAACAACCTGAATCTTTTAAAAGATGCATATTCAAGAAGAACTCTTATAGATTTCAGTCGCGCTACTGGGGCAAAGGTTTCGTCATAGACGACTCCTTCTTGTTGAGAGTATCCTTGAGCGACTAGTCTAGCTTTGTTTCTAACAACTTTCCCATCCTCATTCAATCATGTTTTTGAAAACCCATTTTGTTCCTATAACAGGTGCGTTTATTGGTTTGGGCATCAGTTTCCACACTTGATTTTTGTCGAATTGATCTAGTTTTTCCTGCATTGCTTGAGACCAACTTGAGTTTTTCAGATCTTCTTCTATTTTGTTAGGCTCAATCTGGGAAATCAAGGCTATGTTTTTTTCTTCTTGAGAGCTCCTCTTGTCTTCATTCCTTCTCTTGGATCCCCTATGATAATTTTTTGAGGGTACTCTGGCTCACTCATCCATTCATTTGGACGAACTACAGGAGTGGTCGACTCTTTTGACTGTTCTGGTTGACTATTGCAGATCTCATTTGTCTACTCTTCCATATTATCAGGTTTATTAGTCGACTCGTGAGGTTTTCTTGACTCCTGAGTTTTCTGCATTTTTCTCATCATCACCTGCACTGAATTCTTTCTCGGCCCGAGTGTTATTCTTGTTAGTTTGGTAGTTAAATAGTAGTAAATAACCCTAATCCCATATGTATTAGGAGTAGGACATGTATTATATATATATAGGTCCTATTGTATCATTGTTAAGATATGTGAATAATATATTTTCCCGTGCATTCTCACATGGTATCAGATCCGTGGTGGTGAGACACATCCGGGAACTAGAATACAGAGCAGAAGTCCTCGTGCCTCAATTTTCCGGTGACTTTTTCAAAGTTGTTTGCATAATCTCTCTCTCTATCAGTGTTGTACAAAATCCAACACTACCACAAGATCCGTCATCATCCGGCGACCAAACCCAATGAACATCTCCGGCAAAACCATCCTCACGCGCCGTCAGAAGCTAGGTTTTCGGCGAGCGCGTACGACCACTTTTGGCCTTTTTTTGAAGACATTTCTTCAGAACAATTGGGTCGCCTAATAATTCCGACCCTACCCATAGTTTTCGTTTGATTCTGACAACTTTGAGTTTTTCCGGCGACTACACTGTTTGTTTTCCGGCAGCTACAGTAATTTGCTGGCAAAACAGTGTCTCCTTCGGCTGTTTCAGGGAGTTTTCAATTGATTCTTTATGTTATTTGGTGATAATTTTATAGACCTATCTTCAATCCAACGATGTCTTTGGGAGTTGATGCTTTCGGATCTAAAAACCCGGGCTCTGGCAGTTCTGATGTAATGATTACCTCAGAACCTTTAATGGAAAGTTCAAACTACTTAGCTTGGGATTCGTCTGTCGAGCTGTGGTGTAAAGGTCAAGGTGGTCAAGATCATCTAATAGAGAAGTCTAGCGAAGTAGATCAAAAGGCCAAAACACTTTGGGAGAAGATCAATGTCCAATTATGCAGTATTCTGTGGCAACCTATTGATTCCAAGTTGATGCTCTTGTTTCGTCCATTCCAGACATGTTATTTGGTTTGGAAAAAGGCTCGCACTTTATACACTAATGACATATCTCTTTTCTATGATGTGATATCGCGGATGACAAATTTAAAGAAACATGAATTAGATATGTCTACTTACTTGGGACAAGTACAGGCAGTCATGAAGGAATTTGAGAAGTTGATGCCAGTTTCTGCTAGTGTTGAAAAGCAACAAGAGCAGAGACAAAATATGTTTCTAGATCTTACTCTTGCTGGACTTCCTAATGATCTTGACTCAGTACGCGATCAGATTTTGGCTAGTCCGACTGTCCCCACAGTTGATGAATTATTCTCTCGATTACTTCTTTGCTACAGCACCAAGTCACCTAGTGTTCTCATCACAGACACTTGAATCATCTGTTCTCGCATCCCAGTCAGTGGATAATCGGGCATCTCCAACTATGGAGAATAGACGAGGAGGAGGTCGTTTTGTAAGATCTAGACCCAAGTGCTCTTATTGTCATAAACTTGGACACACTTGTTACGTGTGCTATTCTTTACATGGTCGTCCACCCAAAAATGCTTATGTTGCTCAGACCGAGACTAAAGGTAACCAAGGATTTTCTTTATCTCAAGGGGAGTATAATGAGTTCCTTCAGTATCGAGCAAGTAAGCAGACATCTCCACAAGTAGCCTCTGTTGCTCAGACTGATACTTCTGTTGTTGGTAATTCTTTTGCTTGTGTTTCCCAGTCTAGTACTCTTGGACAATGGGTTGTGGACTCAGCCGCTTCTGATCATATCTCTGGTAATAAATCACTTTTGTCAAATATTCGTATTCACAGTCTCTTCCCACTGTTACTTTAGCCAATGGGTCTCAAACTAAAGCAAAAGGAGTTGGACAAGCGAATCCCCTGCCCTCTGTCACTCCAGATTCCGTTCTTTATGTCCCTGTTGTCCTTTTAATCTTGCATATGTTAGTCGTTTGACTCGTTCCCTCCATTGTGGTATATATTTTATTGATGATTCTTTTATTATTTAGGACCGCAGTACGGGACAGATGATTGGAACAGGACTTGAATCAGAAGGCCTTTACTACCTTAACTCACTCAATTCCTCTAAGGCATGTCTAGTTACAGATCCTCCGAACCTAATTCACACACGTTTAGGACATCCAAGCTTATCCAAGCTTCAGAAGATGGTTCCTAGTTTATCTAGTTTATCTACATTAGATTGTGAGTCGTGTCAGCTCGGGAAACATACCCGAGCCTCCTTTACTCGTAGTATTGAGAGTCATCCAGAGTCTGTTTTTTCTTTAGTTCATTATGATATATGGGGTCCTAGTAGAGTTAGTTCAACCCTGGGATTTCGTTATTTTTTTAGTTTCATTGATGATCATTCAAGATGTACTTGGATTTTCTTAATGAAAGATTGTTCTGAGTTGTTTTCTGTATTCCAAAATATCAAAATCAATTTGGTGTTTCTATTCGCACATTTCGCAGTGATAATGCCTTAGAATATTTATCCTCTCAATTTCAGAAATTTATGACTTCTCAAGGAATTATTCATCAGAACTCTTGTCCTTATACCCCTCAGCAAAATGGGGTTGCAGAGAGAAAGAATATGCACATCATTGAGACTGCTCGCATACTTCTCATTGAATCTCATGTTCCGCTGTATTTTTGGCGATGCAGTTCTCATAGCTTTTTATTTGGTTAATTGGATGCCTTCATCTCCCATCCAGAATAAGATCCTGTATTCAATATTGTCTCCCCAGTCATCCTTATACTCTCTTCCCCCTCGTGTTTTTGGGAGCACCTATTTCGTTCATAACTTAGCCTTTGGGAAAGATAAGTTAGCTCCTCGTGATCTCAAGTGTGTCTTCCTTGGTTATTCTCGTGTTCATAAGGGATATCGTTGTTACTCACCTGATCTTCGTAAGTACCTTATTTTATCAGACGTCACATTTTTTGAGTCTAAACCTTTCTTTACCTCTTCTGACCACCTTGATATATCTGAGGTCTTACCTATACCGACCTTTAAGGAGTTTACTACAGCACCTCCTTCACCTTCCACCACAGAAGTCTCACTCATTCCAACTGTTGGGGAGTCTAGTGTGGCTCCTCCTAGATCCCCAGCCACAGGAACACCACTTTTGACTTATCATCGTCGTCCGCACCCAGCATCAGGCCCAGCTGATTCACATCCTGCACCTGACCCTACTCCTACTGCGGACTTGTCTCTTCTTAGTACACCTATTGCACTTCGGAAAGGTATACGGACCACACTTAATCCTAATCTCCATTATGTCGATTTAAGTTATCATCGTCTATCATCACCCTATTATGCTTTTATATCTTCTTTGTCCTCTGTTTCCATCCCTAAGTCAAGGTTGGTCCGGATGGCAAGATTGATCGACTTAAGGCCCGTCTTGTTGCCAAGGGATATACTCAGATATTTGGGCTCGATTACAGTGATACCTTCTCTCCCATGGCTAAGGTAGCATCAGTCCACCTTTTTCTATCCATGGTTGTTGTTCGCCATTGGCCTGTCTATCAGCTGGACATTAAGAATGCTTTTTTACACGGTGACCTTGAGGATGAAGTTTATATGGAGCAATCACCTGGGTTTGTTTCTCAGGGGGAGTCTCGTGGCCTTGTATGTCACTTGCGCCGATCACTTTATGGTCTAAAGCAGTCTCCTCGAGCCTGATTTGGTAAGTTCAGCATAGTTATCCAGGAGTTTGGCATGACTCGGAGCGAAACTGATCACTCTGTATTTTATCGGCATTCTGATTCAAGTCTCTATATTTTTTTGGTGGTCTATGTTGATGATATTGTTATTACCGGCAATGATCATGATGGTATTACTAAATTGAAGTAACATCTCTCCCAACACTTTCAGACTAAGGATCTGGGCAAACTAAAGTATTTTCTAGGTATTGAGATCGCTCAGTCTAGCTCAGGTATTGTGATATCACAACGGAAGTATGCCTTAGACATTATTGAGGACACATGAATGACAGGTTATAGACTGATTGACACTCCGATGGATCCGAATTCTAAACTTCTTCCAGGACAGGGGGATCCGCTTAGCGATCTTGCAAGATATAGGCGGCTGGATGGTAAATTAAATTATCTCACAGTGACTAGACCTGACATTTCCTTTCCTGTGAGTGTTGTAAGTCAGTTTATGGATTCTCCCTGTGATAGTCATAGGGATGCAGTTGTCCGCATTCTTTGGTATATAAAATCGGATCCAAGCAAAGGGTTATTGTTTGAGGATCGAGGCCATGAGAAGATCATTGGATACTCAGATGCTGATTGGGCAGGATCACCTTCTGACAGACGTTCTACGTCTGGATATTGTGTTTTCGTAGGAGGAAATTTGGTGTCTTGGAAGAGCAAGAAATAAAATATAGTTGCTCGATCTAGTGCAGAAGCAGAATATCGAGCAATGGCTATGGCAACATGTGAGCTAATTTGGATCAAACAATTGCTCAAGGAGTTGAAATTTGGTGACATCAGCCAGATGGAACTTGTGTGCGATGTAAATTTGCCCTTCATATTGAATCAAATTCGGTGTTCCATGAGATGAATAAACACATTGAGATTGATTTTCACTTCATCAGAGAAAAGATACTCTTAGGAGATATTGGTACAAAATTTGTGAAGTCGAATGATCAGCTTGTTGATTTTTCACCAAGCCCCTCACTGGTCCTCGTATTAGTTATATATGTAACAAGCTCGGTACATATGATTTATATGCACCAGTTTGAGGGGGAGTTGATGTTTTAGACGTTAATACCACACAAGAAGATAGGTTACTTTGTGTGGTACCCAATTTTCGAGTGTTGTCTCTCTAGAAGAACCTGGTTCTTCTTGGTGTTCCAACTACTACTGTTGCGGAATAATAAAAGCAGTAAAGTAAAAACACAGATATTTTTACGTGAAAATCACCTAGCTCAAAAGGTGAAAAAACCACGACCTACTCCTCATTAGGATTTGCTCAAACTCTTCACTAAAACTCTGAGCCAAACGAACTTACAAAATAAACTCTTTTGTAATCCTAGGACTAACTCTAATCCCTTTGTAGTAACTAGCCCCTAGCTAATTTCTACAAGCTTCAAGTTAACTCTAACTTGAACAATGTGTGCCTATTACAATTGCTTCTATGAAAGCTGAAAAGATACAATATTAAAACTCCTACTACAACTAACTAGACTCGAAAAACAAATAGATGAAACTGGTTCTTCTAGCTGGTCTGTAGCCTTTGTGTCGCACAATAATTCTGCTTGCAAAATGTCTGGGGATTTTTCTTTCAGATCTTGATTCACTTCTGCACTTGTGCATTCTTTTTTCAAGAAAGAATACTTCAATTATTTATAAAGTCAGTTGTTGAGTTTGTCGTTCAGTTCTGGTACAATTCTACCTGGATGAACGAATTCGTATTAAACTCAACTTCCTTCTTTCATTACTGTCCTTGCTGAATTCAACTTCTATTCTCTCTTCAATTTGCAACCTTTTCGCATTAAAAGATACTCTCCTCGTTCATTGATACTTCATAATCGCATTCATCTCCTATGCATATAAGGTTTTTGTGCCAACGCGTCAGGTCAAGTGTGTATGCTCTGATGGACCTGGTTCAACTGGTCAGACATTTTTCAATCTTCAAAACTATGCAGTGACTTGGGTCAACAAATTCCCCCTTTTTGATGATGACAAACTCTGTGCTTCTTCTTTTATACAACTCAAACACTTTGTATGTTTTTTAAGCATTTATCATAGAGAAACCAGTTTCATTAGGTTATAAATATTACTTGAAATATAAAAGAACTTTTCTTCCCCTTTTTGGCATCATCGAAAAGTTTGCAAAATGATAAACTCACCAGTGTTGTTTAACAATTACTCATGTCCATTGAGGCAACTGCAGGTGCAAACATGATTAAGCATCATAAGAAACCAATAAATGTAAGCTATCTAAGAAATTGAGACAAGTCAATAACAAAACAGCAAAAATTCATTGATTAGGAACGTACATCAAACACCATACAAAACAAAACAAAAGCAGCCATAACCATGAGCAAAATAGAATAAAAATAATAGAAACAGAACAACTAGTCTAAAGAAGGGTTCTGGAAGCTCTGGACAGCCAAAGGATGGGAAGGTGCAGAGGAGGTTGTGGTCTTGGTTTGTAGAATAGAAAGCATCTGATTAAGAACACCCTCGTTCTTTTCCTTCTCTTTTTCTAATTCAGCCCTGAGAGCATCCTGCTCAGCTTCAACCTCAATCAAACGAGACTTCAAATGAAGGATCTCCATATCCTTGATCTCGCTTTCCTGCACCAGAGTTCTAACTTTGTTGTGACATGCTGCTTCTTAGATGAACCAGGTTCATCTGCAGGAACATTGACAGTATAATCGCAAGTCAGCAAAGTATCCTTCCCAAAATAGTCCTTGGCAGTAGCCATCTCAGCCTTTTTCACAGGAACATCAAAATGAGCAAGCACATCAATCAGAATAAAGCCATATGGGATTGCATGTGCTTTTGTTCCATTCACAACTCTATCCAAGAGTTGTATGGTGAAGGCTGGCCAGTTTATCTGCTTACCCCTATACAAGCATTCCATCAAGGTCAGATCCATATAGTTGGCTATGTGCCTTCGTTCTTGTCTTGGCAGCAAGAATTTGATGACAAACTCGAAGAGCAACTTGTGTTCTGGCTTCATTTCACTTTTGTAGACTGTCCTGGGTTCAATTTCCCTTTCATTGTCACTGAAGAATCTGGTAATATTGATTGTTGAGGCCATCCCATCTAAACTAAGCCATCTTTGCCTAGTGTAATCCTTGTAGCCCTCAGCAGGAATTTGCAGAATTTGTCCCAGTTCTTTAGTATCAAGGGAGACTTGAATTCCTTTGACTATGGTAGTGACCCTGCCGTATTTTACCACTACATTAACCATGAACTCCACCAGTTAAGCTCTAGCCAACCACCTTCAGTATGAAGAACCATGTTCTTCCACCCTGAACATCCAGTGTGTCCAGCAGGTATCTCATCCCAGATTCCTCAAGATCCTTCACCAACCTTCCCTTCAGAATTGTTCTTTTGCCAAACAAGGTGATTCTGTCAGTCACCTCACCAACTTTCCCCTCATCTTCTCCACTCCACTCTCTATCATCATCTTTCTCAACAACCTTCACCTTTCTTGCCTTGGACCTGGTCCTTTTAACAGATTTTGTGAGTGTGGCAGACACTGTAGCTGACTTCTTTGAAGAAGCCTTAGCCTTTTTTGATTTTGGTGTCTCAACCACAACAGGAGCAGTCTGCTCCTTATGATGGACCAGGTGCATCGCATCCTCTTCAACCACAACAGTCTCCACAGGCTCTCCTACTTTAGCATTTCCCTTTGCAACTCCATTTTTCTTGCTCTCAAGCAGATCCTTCTCAAGCAGTTCTTCTTCCTCTCTCACAGCACTACGTGTAGCACTCACCTTAGGAAAAGGAACATCAGCAACTACAGAAGTTTACCTCTTCTTAGAAGGAACCGGATTAGTATCCTTCTTGGACTTCTGAGTCCTCCTTTTCTTGGGGTTATAGGACTCCCCCAGTTTTCTTAGCCTTTCAGCCAGTGTCTCGTCCCCAGATGAACCAGGTTCATCTACTCCTTTCTTTAAGCTTGCTAGACCTGTCGATGCTTCCTCGACTACACTTCCCCCTAACTTTGTGACATCTTCTCCAACCTTCTCAGGAATGGGACCACAAATAGTCAATGTAGTACCATCCCTCCCAAATCCCTTTCCCTCAAGAATTTTACCTTTTTCCAACTTTCTTTGCCTACTAGGAACTTCAACATCCACTACTGACCCAACCAGAACAAACATGTTCTCAGCATTAGCACACTCAAAAATTGCCTCGAAATTACCTTGTTCAGAATTTGATGAACCAGGTGCTTCATCCTCGTTGGCTGATTTAAAAGATTCACTTGATGATTCAGAATTTTTATCCTTTTCAGCTTGCATAATTGCCTCCAAGAATTTTTCACGTGACCTAGAAGCCACTGATTTTCTGGCAAGAACCTTTACACGATGACCACGAGGTTCTGGGTTAGGGTTAGATGTGGGTTCTAGAACAGGGGGGTTTTCAGGAATATGAGGGTTTTCAGGAGTTGAGGTTTTTTTGAAGATTGAGAACTGTATACATATGGAGAATTTGAATTTGATTCATAGTTCCCTCCATCATAATCACAATTTTGTGATGAAAACGAAGAAGTAGATGGTGGTGAAGACATAATTATGAGTGTTGTTAGGAAGAAAAGAAAGAGTGATCAGTTTTTGGGTTTGAAGACTAGTGTTGTTGGTTCGACGATTACTTTATGAAGAGGAGAGTAATGATGACCTTTATATAATATATGGCTATTAATTATACAACGGGTAGAAAATTTATTCAAGTGGAAGTCTAATAGTTGTAGGAGGTGTCATTGATTTGACGGTTAAGNTTATATAAGATATGGCTATTAATTATACAACGGGTAGAAAATTTATTCAAGTGGAAGTCTAATAGTTGTAGGAGTGTCATTGATTTGACGGTTAAGAGTTCCCTACTTCTAGGCTAATTGAGTACTGATGTGACTTCTTGGAACAGGTTCATTTAGGGATTAGTACAAAGAATTTGAAATGAACAAAATATAGATAGAATCCTGCTCATGTGTGATTGTAATTAGTTCAATAATTGTATGGAGATGAGCACGTACCTTGTCAGTCAGATGAACCAGTAGAGATGAACCAGGTTCATGGTGTTGAATTCCTTAATTTGCCTCAATTTACAACGATACATAAACATTATTAGCAACCAAGGAATCATATTAATACATGGCAAGAGAGTATGACAGTAAAGTCATGATGCTGAGCAATGATTAGAGTGGTTGATTATCTATGTTAGTGTTTCTAGCCAAAAAACCTTTTTCATTTTTTTTCTATCAGGTGATTTTAATCATCCCTAAGTCAAGTCTGTTTCTCTCAAAATGCTCCCTAATCAGTGATTTAATAAAGATATCTGCAATTTTTTTATCAATAGCACAAAATTTAATTGAGATCATTCATTTTTCATAGTTATCCCTCAGAAAATGGTGCCTAACATCTATGTGCTTAGTTCTCTTATGATGAACCAGTTCTTCGTCATACTAATGGCACTAGTGATATAAAAAAAAATGGGAATGCATCCCACATCTATACCAAAGTCCATGAGTTGGTGCTTGATCCATAGCAACTGAGCACAACAGGAGGCTGCAGCCCCATATTCAGCCTCAGCAGTAGACAAGGCTACTGAATTTTGTTTCTTGGTAGCCCAAGACACAAGGCATGAGCCCAGAAAGCGATCCATACCTGAAGTACTTTTCATGTCAACCAGGAAACCTGCATAATCAGCATCAGCATATCCTTCAAGGTCGAAATTACCACCTTTAGGATACCAAAGGCACAAATCAGTGGTGCCTTTCAAATATCTCAAAATTCTCTTCACTGTAGTGAGGTGGGACTCCTTTAGATTTTCCTGAAACCTAGCACACAGTCCCACGTTGAACACAATATCAGGTCTGCTGGCACTAAGATACAATAGAGACCCAATCATCCCTCTGTATAGCTTCTGATCAACGGATGAACCGGGTTCATCTACATCCAGTTTTGTAGCCGTGGCTATCGGAGTGTCTATTTCCTTTGAGTCTTCCATTTTAAACTTCTTGAGCAATTCTTTCACATACTTTTGTTGGTGGATCATTGTTCCATTTGAGTTTTTCTTGATTTTCAAGCCTAATAAGAAGTTTAGCTCACCCATCATACTCATATCAAACTCACTCCCCATAAGCATAGCAAATTCCTTGCTCAATTTTTCAGAAGTCGCCCCAAATATAATATCATCCACGTATATTTGCACAACCAGGAGATCCTTACCCTTTTCCCTTAAGAACAAGGTACTGTCAATTTTGCCCCGTTTGTACCCATGTTCTAGCAGGAATTTTGATAATCGTTCATACCATGTTCTTGGTGCTTGTTTGAGACCATATAGAGCCTTGTCGAGTTTGTATACATGGTCAGGTGACTCCTTGCTTTCAAAACCTGGAGGTTGCTTGACAAATACATCCTCCTTCAGATAGCCATTGAGAAAGTCACTCTTAACATCCATCTGATGATGAGTGAACTCCATGTGTGCAGCAAATGCTATAAGAGTCTGATTGCCTCCAGTATTTCCACAGGGGCAAAGGTCTCATCATAGTCAATTCCTTCTTCTTGACTATACCCTTGAACAA